>BQNB010118876.1:0-20912 GCA_026074375.1 Tanacetum coccineum
AAAACCCCCAGTAATGTCGACTAGGCTTAGGGTTTGATGGTTATGATGTGAAGATTGTATGAGTGTGTGTGTGTCGAATTAAATGAGCAGGAGGACAAGGAAAACCAAGTAACAAGGGTATGGTGATAACTTGAATTTATGTTGTTTCTTCTGTGTTTGCAAGGAAGGTGCAAGTCCCTTTATACTCACAAAGAGTGCATGCATAGTAGTATACCTTGAAGTCACATTCTTGTGTTATCCTAAATGTGGCAAATAATTTCTTGAACTTTGCATAATCAAGCACAGTGTTTTAAAGTGCATTACTGTTGGGAATATGGGATTAAAAACAAGGAGATGCAGCAACTTGTTTATCACGTGTATATGTTGGGTTTGGGTAAAAAAAGGGTCAGGCTTTACTCGTTGGATAATAAGGGTTATATTAGGATAAGATCTTTTATATATATTTTGTATGTTTATCAACAACAAAGGCGTGTATGGTTTTTTTAAAAGTTCAGCCGATCCTTGCTAGAAATTAGGGATTTTATTTCCTTAATGTTTTCCTAGTTTTTAAATTTATATAAGTCACATGTTGTGAGGTTTATTTTTGAGCCCTTTAACTTTGATCCAATAAATGTCATTGCCCAACCTTCTCTTGCCGCGGGTGCATATTAACAACGAGTGGGATGGGCTTGTATAAAACCTTGATAAGTGTATTTGACGTTTTCTAACAAACGTTAGGTTTTTGAGCTCACGCGATATAGCTAAGTTTATATAAATGCCCAACTATACGAATTTAGTTAAAGAAATCAACGAAATAGTAAAGGAAATTAAATTTGACGAAAGCACAGAGTTGTAGAAAGACCTGCAAAAATACGGGGTGTTATAGCCTCGTTCTTCGATTTACTGTTTTTTGTTAATTATTGTTTGCCATTATTCGATTTACGCTAACAAAGTGTGCAGGTTTCCCAACTGTCTTAAAACAGATTTTGTGTAATCAAAATTAAATCAAATCGGATAATATTGTTAACAGGTTTTATTTATAAATTGTTTCTGTCGAAACCTAGATAGAGTTTCGTTTGAAACTTGTTTAACAAAAACAATTTTTTAATTTGCAGTTTACAGATCCATTACGTTTTGATAACATAATTTTCAAATCAGTTTGTGTATATAGAAACCAAGACCGAGTTTCTATTAAACTGATCGGTTTGTTCACTGAAACTAAGACTGAGGTTTTGTGAAGCAGATTTGGTTCAAGACCTTCAGGTTCTGCTACATGACATCCATGCTGAGGGGATGACTTAGAGTGAAACTTTTCAACTGGCTGCTATAATTGAAAAGTTACCTCCAAGCTAGGTAGAATTAAAAAACTACTTGAAACATAAGCGAAAGGAGATGAGTGTCGAAGACTTGGTTGTTCGTCTGCGTATTAAAGAGGACAACAAGCTGGCTCAGTAAGACACTTATGCACCTGATTCTGCAAAGGCTAATATGGTTGAGCATGCTGGGTCATCTTCAAGGTCCAATCCAAAGGGAAAAGGCAAAGACAAAAGGAAGAATGACAAGAAGAGCAAAGGGAAGTCTGAGTACCTTGCTCCTAAAGCTGGGATTGTGAAACAGAAGTTCCAGGGGATTTGCTACAACTGTGACCAGCCTGGTCACCGTGCTGCTAATTGCAAGATGCCAAAGCGGGTGAATCCACGTCAGGCAAATATGGTGAATGATGATGTGGACATGATAGCGATGGTGTCTGATGTGTGTGCCATGATTTCTGAGGTAAACCTGGTAGGTACTAATCATGGTGGTTGGTGGATTGATACTGGGGCAACCCGTCATGTGTGTGCTGATAAGAGTATGTTTCACTCTTTCAGAGCGGTTGACAATGGACAGAAGCTGTATATGGGCAATTCTGCAACTGCTGATATCAAGGGCGAAGGAGATGTTGTTTTGAAGATGACATCCGAAAAAGAGCTCAAGTTGACTAATGTCTTGTATGTTCCGGAGATTCGTAAGAATCTTGTGTCCGGTTGGCTGTTAAACAAGTTTGGTTTTCGTTTAGTTTTTGAGTCTGATAAGTTTGTTTTGTCTAAGAATCAAATGTATGTTGGTAAGGGTTATGCCATGAATGGTATGTTTAAGCTCAATGTAATGGTTGTCAAGAATGAAATCAATAAAATGAACTCTTCTGCTTACTTGATTGAGTCTTCTAATGTGTGGCATGCTCGTCTTGGACATGTAAATTTTAATTCACTGCGTCGATTGATTAAATTTAATAGCATACCAAACTGCCATATTGATTCTAAATATAAATGTGAAACTTGTGTTGAAGCCAAACTTACAAGAACATTTTTCAAATCGGTTAAGCGAACAACCGAACCACTTGATATGGTACACACAGACATATGTGATTTGAAATCACTACCCACAAAGGGTGGCAATAAGTACTTATCACGTTTATTGATGATTGTACAAAGTATTGCTATGTTTACTTGTTGAAAAGTAAAGACGAAGCTATAGACAAGTTTGTTCTATACAAAAACGAAGTTGAGAATCAACTTGGTAGGAAAATCAAGGTTGTAAGAAGTGATAGAGGAGGTGAATACGTGTCTCCGTTCGTCGAGGTATGTGCGCAACATGGAATAAGACACGAGTTCACTGCTCCCTATTCACCTCAGCAAAACGGTATTAGGAAGAACCGTACCTTGAAGGAAATGGTTACTGCCATGTTGATTAGTTCTGGTATGAGCCAGGACATGTGGGGGGAAGCCATTCTAACGGCTACTTATCTTTTAAATAAGATACCTCGTAAAGAAAAGGAAGAGACTCCTTATGAATTATGGATGTGACGAAAACCATCATATCAGTACTTACGAGTATGAGGCTGTTTAGCAAAGGTAGTTGTGCCAACTCCCAAGGCCCAAAAGATTGGACCTAAATCTGTGGATTGTATATTCATTGGATATGCTAAGAACAACACGGCTTATCGTTTCATTGTACATGAATAAAAAAATCCGAATATCCAAAAGAATACAATAATGGAATCAAGGAATGCTTCCTTCTTTGAAAATACATTTCCTTGTTTAACAAAGGAAACTAGAAGCTCATCTAGATCAGATGGCGAAGTTGTCCAAGATAAGAGACAACGATATGATAATGATCTCGAAGATGAGAGACAAGATCAAAACGAGGAAGAGGAAGTTGAACCAAGAAGAAGCAAAAGGGCAAGAAACGAGAAATCGATTGGACCCGATTTTGTTTCTTTTATGGTAAAAAATGAACCCACATCTTACCGAGAAGCGGTAACTTCTTCAGAAGGGCATCAATGGAGAGAAGCCATCAAAAGTGAAATAGAATCTATTTTACAAAACCACACGTGGGAGCTCGTGGATTTACCTCCTGGCTGTAAACCACTAGGCTATAAATGGATCTTCAAGAAGAAGATGAAAGCAGATGACACTATTGACAAATACAAAGCAAGATTGGTGATCCAAAAGGTTTAGACACTTGAAGGTCTAGATCTTAGCTTTGTTACTTTTCGCCTGGTTTACGCGAAATATAACTGATTATAGAATGGATTAATTGCTATTTGCAGCATTAAGGAAATTTGGAAATTCACCAACGGGAGGTGAAAAAGGCTTTTCTACGGAGATTTAGAAGAAGAAATATATATGAACCAACCTGAGGGTTTCATAGCTCCTGGACAAGAGGGCAAGGTTTGTACACTTGTTAAGTCGTTGTATGGCTTAAAGCAAGCACCCAAATAGTGGCATCAAAAGTTTGATCACACCATGTTGGACTGTGGATTCAAAATTAAAGAATGCGACAAGTGTGTGTATGTTAAGGACACAAGTAGTGGATATGTAATTGTGCTTAGTACTTGATTTGATAATGCTTTTTTCGTTGGCAGTAATGACAAGATGATGAGATCTACCAAAGACATGTTAAAATCAAAGTTTGACATGAAGGGTATGGGTTTGGCTGATGTGATCCTTGGAATAAAGACTTAGCAAAGTCTACTTTAAAAAACATTGCTTTCTTTCTCTTTCTTTTACACCAGTGGAGAATTTCGTTAAGGATAAACGGACCATCCAAAATTTGTCTCTCGGCTACGAAAGCATATTGAGAATTAGAAACAATACCCGCGATAACCATTGACAAACGATTAGCCATAATCTTCGTGACCACTTTGTAGACACTCCCGATTAGGCTAATAGGGCGATATTCATTAACAAATTTAGCATCAGAGACTTTAGGAATTAAGGCGATGAAGGAAGAATTACATCCTTTAGAAAACGTCCTATTCTCAAAAAAATGCTCCACAGATGCACAAAAATCAAGCCCAATCAGCTCCCAGTATCGCCTAAAGAATTCAAAGGTAAATCCGTCCGGGCCCGGAGACTTATTTTCCCCGCAATCCCACACGGCTGAAGGAATCTCGTCACGAGAAACATCCCTCTCCAAATCATCAACTTGATCTTGAGAAAAGTTAAATGACACGAATATTGACTTAGTTTAAAAGAAAACACCCAAATGGGTCGGCCCAAACTGGTAGCCCAAAAAAATGCCACTGTAGCATGCCACTGTAGCAATCGAGTAAAACGCGAGTAAACCGACGTCGTTTTATTCCTTATATATATATATATATAATGCTTATATTTTGACAAAAAGGTTGTGGGTTCAAGTCTCGAGAATGAAACAGTGAGATAATTGTACTGCGTGAGAAAATATACGTTATAGTTGTGTGTGGGTTATCTTTCCAAAAAATATCTTTGTCAAAAAATCGTATTCTTGTTTAATTAGAATAACACAGAAAAGAAGGCCATTGTTGTTGGGCTGGACCACCGTAAATGGGTTGGATGAGTGACAGTAAAAGAGAACGGGGAAACGACGTCGTTTCACTTTTCCTTTAAGTATACGTATAATTAAAAATAAATTAGATATAGCCCATTGGATCGATACTTATGTCTAATCTTAAAATATGAGACAATTTGGATGGAAGTCTTTGAGAGTGAAGTTTGCACTTCTAGTCCCTTGGTTTTAGATAATAAGTTGTAATTTCTTGTATTACATGTCATATTTAAAAATATTCAATACGGTAAAGATATCAAGAACATACCGGTTTTTTCGTTAGCTTAAAACTTCATTTAAAAATAATCACATCAAACTCTCTTGAATGCTTATTGGTGAAAAATATCAACAACCGACACTTCTCTTTATTTTATTTTTAAAATGCAAGAAAGGCAAAGAAGTAGGAAGTGTTAGGGAATAATTATTATTTTTTTAAAATGTTGTTTGATCGTTGTGGGAAGAGTTAGCTTAAAACTTAGAATCAGTCATTATTGCAAGGAAGCTAACTCCTGCTGAGATGTGTAAAAAGAAAGTGAGGTAACTTTTCCATTACAATGATACCCTTGGGATAATAGTTTCCATGTGTAAAATGACTGACCCCTCCCACCCTCAAACAAAGTTCAATGCTGAGTTGTTAATAAACTTGATTCTAACTAGTTTCTCTTGTGAAATTTGAGATGTTAAGGTAGGGAATCCAGTTGCTGCAATGAAATTGAGTTGACATGTTTGTGACGCTTTCATATCCTATCTCCTGCCTAACCCTTGTTAACATTTCAAGCTCATCTTTTTCCAACAAATAATTTTTCTTCAATGCGCTACTAAACCCAAAGTGTGAAGTGGGATTGGATTTATAATGAAACATTGGTAGTTGCTTGTAAATTCCTTAATGTAAGGTTTTGCTCCCCCGCCTACACGCGCGTGCGCGGGCGGGGGTGGGGGGGTGCAAAAAATGGATTCTGGGCCATGTTGGGTTCGATTCCACTGAACTCATGCGAGCCCGCGCGACCTGCGGACACGAATACAGCTCCGAAAGCTCGTCTACGCGCTTATCTTTTAGCTACCAGTTTGTTATAAGGTTCTCTGTCATTTAAATTAGATGGATAATAAACTTTGCCTCCAAGTTTTACCTATATTGAACCCTTCTCATTCAGTTTTAATAGACAGAAATACGTACTCCAAATACACCATTAACAACAGGTTCTTGAGCAACCTTTCGAGCAGTTCCTTCGATCAAAAACACTCGATCTTAGCGTGATCTTTCAGGCAAGTTGTCATGTCAAGTACATGTCAAGTACAGCTTCCGACGTTGTACCATGGAAACAGACGGCGAATCTGTTTTAAAGGAATCGTGTTCAACACGAGCCTCATTCTTCGATTTACTATTTTTTGTTAATTATTGTTTGCCATTATTCGATTTACGCTAACAAAGTGTGCAGGTTTCCCAACAATTTATTCTAATAATAATAAAAGGTTTTTAATTGGACTACCATGACCAATCGGTACGAGAACCCCTAAATAGGCACAAGGCCCCACCATGTTGTGATAGAGTTGGGAAGTCTTCAAACATACTCAAGTCTACGTCTTCATCTAAATCTTCATCACAAACAATTCTTACACCACACTCCTTCACTTCAAAATCTTCATCCTCATCAAAACAAAATCTTACAAAATTCTCTGCTTTCTTCAATTTCTGTATTTCACTTGTCGTATAATGCAACCATATCATATCTGACTCATCGACTCTTATTGGCTTACGCCCAAAATATTCGCCACGGTAGTATGGATAACATCCTCCCAAAGGAGCTCCATCAAAGTTCTCTACATCGTATGTTAAAAATGCCCGCTTACTTTTTCTCTTAAAAACAACACAAATTCCATATCCCCTTAACTTACTGAAGCTCCAATCTAATGGTAATTCGACCTTTACATGATTTCCCATACTTTTATTTGTAAACCAATTTGGAATGCTATTTCCTCTGTATATCATATCCATATTCTCAATGGAACTTCCTGGCAAACGGAAAAATCCATGTCTGTTATTTTGGATACGCAAATACCCAAGGAAAGAAGAAAATCGGTTTGTAGAGCCTTGGGAAGTTACAGATGAGTCGAGACACTCAGTATCCGATATCCACGCCTGGCTCTCAATCGCATGATTCTTAAACAATTTTGGACAATTGCTGAGATAAGTGGACCTTTTGGACATGATTGGATTTGATCCCGTAATTGAACATAAGGAGGTGCAACTACGTGCTTTAACGGTTTCTAGGCTATGTGGAAGTTCAGGCAACACTTCCAGCTTCTTGCAACCATCAAGTTCTAGTGTTTGAAGATGAGAAAGTTTACTCAAACTTCCGGGCAAGCTAGTAAAATTGTTCGCTTTCAAGTCTAGATATTTTAGACATGATAAGCCTCCAAGGCCATCAGGCACTTGTTGTAAGTCACAGAAGCTTAGATTCAGAGAATTTAACATATGTAAACCTTCCAATGAAACTGATATTTGGGGATGTTGTTGGTTCCATATGAAACCACGGATTGAAGTACACCATCTAGACCAAAAGGCTTCAGGCGCTTGGTTGACAAGTCTCTTGAGCATTCCAATTGATGGATGAACTGTAACCAAATTCACACAACCTTCAAGATCTAGCTCTTCAAGATTTGTAATCTCTGAGAAGTCAGGGGTGGTTGTTAGGTTACAACAGTACCTTAGCTTCATTATTTTCAACCTTCTTAAACACTGATATCAATAGAAAAAAGATTAGTTCTTATATCTCTAGGTGTGAAACACGAACACATGTATGAACAAGTAAATACCTTTGGTGTTGTCCAAAGTTGTTTTATGTTGCTGTAAGAGAGGTCGATGATAACCATGTTTTCTGGAGAAAAATCTGAAGGTAAGAGCTTGAAGGGACATCCATGCCAATAGAGCAATCTTAAATTATTGGATAAAAAGTCCAACTTTCCAAAAAAGTTCACCGCATCGTCCTTTGGTAGTTTTAGAATACGCAAGTTTTTCATTTGCGCAAATGCTGTAACGTCTATATCAAACTTTTGACCAGATCTCTTTTGCTGAATGTCAAGAATTTCAACTGCTTGTGTTGCCTATATTCAAGCAATAGCATTACTAGATTGTATTATGAAGCATATGAAAATCAGTTGCATATGCAGTAAAAAACAATACTCTACTTACTTTCTTTTCACTCAAGATATTGTAGATCTCTGATGGATTAACCCACAATCTGCTTCGGTTCCCAGGCGTGTTAGATTCTTCACGTACAATTTCCCTTGCCATTGCTTGTATCAAGTCATGCATTTGAAGTGAATTATAGCTTGAGATCGTGATTAATGACTTATCAACTAGAACTTGTATATTTGTATCTGCAAAGCAAATATCTAGTATGCTTGCTGTAAAATCACGATTTTCGCCAACGAATGAACATGCAATATCAAGTAAGATACTTTGCTGATGGAGGTTTAGCCCATCGTAACTTAAACGAAGCACCTGTTGTATCTCTTCATTGGGATGTAGTTTGAGCCTATCCAGTTCACTAACCCACTGAGCCACATTTTTGCCGTATAAGAAACAACCTAAAATTGTGAGAGCTAGAGGGTGACCTTGCACATATTTCACAGCTGTGTAAGCAAGTCCTTGGAAGTCTGTAGAAGGATGTTTTTCCTCAAAGGCATAGAAACTGAAGAGCTGAAGAGATTGATCCTCATCTAAAAAATTCATGTCATGGATTTCATTCACTCTATGAGATTTTAGCAACTGTTTATCTTTACATGTGAAAATAATAAAACTTCCTGGACAAAACCAACTAGCTGAACCCGCTAGTGCCTTTAACTGATCCCGATGATCCACATCATCCAAAACAAGAAATATCGGCTTACATGCCATTCTTTGCTTTATGACCGTAGGACCTTCACTAACACATGATATCTTCAGATCTTCTGCTTTCAGAATCTTATTAATCAAATGCATTTGAACGTGAATTATGCCTTGTCGTTTTGCGACTTCTTTGACATCTTCACAAAAGCAGCTTCCTTCAAAATGGACATACATCAAGTTATAAATAGCTTTGGCAAGGGTCGTCTTTCCTATTCCGCTTATACCACATATTCCGATCATGTTAACCTTATCTGACCCAACGAAGCGTGACAAATTTAATTTGTCAATATGGGAATCTACGCCAACCAGGTTTTCACCAACGTGCAAGGGCCCGTCACTTAATTTTTTGAGTATGTCTTTGGAGATGCAATCGATGAACTTGTACTCATACCTGCTTACCACAAAGACACAATAAGTAAGAGAAACGACTTAGTGTTAAGCTTTGGTAGAGCTACAAGACTAATTACACAAAAACAAGAAATTCACCCATTTGTCATTTCCTGGAGATCCCATCCAGATATGTTAGCCGCCATGGATAAAGCTTCCTTCCAATTATCTACTTCTGGTCTTTTTAAATCTTGATGTTTAGCAAAAGCTTCAGCATAACTCTCAGTTTGGTTCCTCACCACATCAGGCTTGACGTCATAAAAGATGGTCTGAACCTCATGTTTTGGATTCTCAATCTTCTTGCACTGGAGTATTTTGACAAGTTCTCTCAAACACCATGATGAAGAAGCGTAATTTTTGGAGAAGATAACTATCAAAAACTTCGATTCTTCAATGGCTGTGTAGAGATGAGGAGATATCTCTTCTCCTTTAGGCAACTCTCTATCATCACTAAAAGCATGAATCCCTTTTTGCTTGAAGTCGTTGAACAGATGATCCATGAAGGTTTTCCGGATATCTTCACCTCTGAAACTTATAAAAACATCATATTTCCACCAATGAGGAACGGACGTGGTAGCCATTTTCAATAATGAGGAGCTGCGTTCACAAGTACAGAAATTATCAATAACAAAGATAGTGAGATTATGCAGTTATGAAAATAAAGTTGAAGTACAAATGGCATTTCATTAACAATTCTTTTTTTAGAACGGCACCACACTTGAAATCCGACCTGAGTTAAATCATCCAAACAGGCAGGCCCGGGACTCGAACCACTAGACACGTTTCTAAGGCCTGGACACGTTTCTAATATTAATCAGATTTATATTAATAACTAAAAAATGGATAAAGTTAAACATATATGCATACGAGTGATACCTTCCTTAGGCTAATTATAAGTTGTTGGCCCATTGGATCTTCTAATAATTTCTAATGTTTTAGAATAATAATAAGCACACATGTTAAACAAATGATTTGTATTTTGGTATACAAACATAGAACGAATCAAAAGATGAGCAAATACAAAAGTAAAATGGCTGGCATAAAGTTTTGGGTTAAGTTATCAAATTAGACCTAATAAGTTTTGGGTTAAGTGATTTAGCCCATTGGATCGATAATTATATTGTAATGTTATAAAATGAGACAATATTAGAAGTAATTAGAGTATAAGAAGAAGACGACTTACAGTCAATTGGATGAATGTCTTTTGAGAGTGAAATGTTGGTATGAATGATTGCAAGTAAAATGGTAGCTCAAGTGAAGAGTAAAGGCAAACTGGTTGACCCCAAGTCAATTTTACATGTCCAAATTTCACTTTTCATCCCTTGGTTTTAGATAATATGTAATTTATTGTATTAGGTTACATGTCATATACTCATATAAAAAAATAATGTTAAGAGAGGCAAAGATATCAAAAGATATCATTGTTCTTTCGTTAGCTTATAAAACTATTTAAGAAAAATCACATCAAACTCTCTTGAATGCTTTTTGGTGGAAAATAGCACAGGGTTGATGACTCCTTGACGAACATTGCAATATTTTTTTTATAACGACAAGTTAGTACATCCAATTGGGTGGTATGTAGGACTCGAACCTTCGCCTTATGAGATTCCACTCCTTTTTTTCTTCGCCAAATGAAAATTCTTACGGGGAGGCTCGAACCTGAGACTTCATGCATGTGGTAACAACCTTCTAACCAACTTTGCTTGGGAGATGTTGGCCATTTGCAATATTAATTTACCTAGAAAAGATACAATCTGGTTTGTTGAGCCTTGTGAAGTTATAGATGAGTAGAGACACTAAGTTTGCGATACCGATGGCTATCAATGCTAACATTTTTAATTAATTTTGAACAAAATTAAAGAAATCACCAACTATATTGTACAATATATGATAATGCAAGATAGGCAAAATATCTTAGTTTTTTTGTTAGCTTCAACTATATTAAGAATCTCTAGGCTAAAATCAAAACTTGGGTTCACGATGTTAAATCATCTGAACGTCGCCACAAACAGGATATGCTCCTTGCTTTAAAGAATCTCGAAGTTAAAATTGATTCTAACTCCGCTACTGATGAAGATCGTGAGTCCCGCATTAAATTTCTTCACGAGATTGATAAGATCGATAGGTGTGATTCTTTAGACTTGTTTCAAAAGTCTCGTATTAATTGGGACATCAAAGGGGACGAGAATTCTAAGTTTTTTCATGGCATTGTCAATCAAAGACGTCGTACAAACTCCATTCACGGCATCATGTGTGATGGTACATGGGTTAGTGATCTGCTTATTGTTAAAGACACCTTTCTGAATTTTTTCAAGGAGAAATTTGAGCTTCATGATTCGAGTAGTGCTCTTCCCTCTACGTCTTTTCCGTCTAAGCTTACTGTTGATGACCATAGTCTTTTAGAGAAGGATGTAACTTTGGATGAGATTAAATCTGCTGTTTGGAATTGCGGTAATGATAAAGCCCCTGGTCCTGACGGCTTTACTTTTGGCTTCATTAAACGTTATTAGGAGATTCTTAATGCACTTTTTTTCAATCCAAGAAGATGCACTACTAGAATTTAGTGGAATAGCGACGGAGTTAGCGACTGACGTTAGAAAGTCACAAAATCCCGACTCACGCAGCGACACATCTAGCGTCACACATGTCGATGGATATCGCAAGGTACGTCGCAAGGTATTCTCAAAGATGATGATGTCGCAATACAAGTCGCAATGTTTGACGGTAGATAGAGACACATGTTAGAAAGTCGCAACTGAAGACGCTAATTGCGCGTCTTCCTCGTTTACGTCGCCAAGATGGTGACTTCTATATGTGTGTCACATAATAGGTCACCAATTAGCGTCAATGTTGTTTGATGTCGCAAAATTAGTCGCTTCCCTCATATCTTAAGTCGTAGATCATGTCGAAAATTTATTTCTTTCGTTTATTTATCTCATCATCTTATCAAGTCTTTTTTATATGTGAACAATACACATTATATAATCCCAAGAATTTTTATAAAAAGTTTTTCTAAACACATAAAAAGAACTTAAAATAAGCACCAAATATAAAGAGTTTTTTTATCATAACTTTATCCACTCCAACTATAAAAATATCAGTAAAAAAAAAATACTCACACTCAGACTCACTTACACGAGTCACTCACAATCTCTCAGCTTATTTTTCAGCTTTTTGTGCTTCTTTTGGATTTGAATTTGTAATCAGTTAACGGAGGTTACTTAATCACGATGAAATTCTTCAAACACGAAACCCTAAGGTAAAATCGCTGAATTTATGCTTATTTGTCTTTGATTGCTGATTTTGTGTTAATACATGCTTATGTTGAATTCATGTTGATTGTGTTAATAGAAGTGGTCAAATGAATTTGTGCTTATTTGCCTTCGATTGCTGAATCGTATGTGTAAGCCAAGTGTTTGAATGTATTAAAAGCGTTTGTTGATTGTATAGGTAGACCAAGTGTTCGTCGAAACGCCTAATTAAGTTGTGTGATTTTTAAAAGTTTTGTGGATTTTATGTGTAGACCAAGTGTTTGACGAAATGCTTGGCTAACATAAAAATGATTTTTCTGTTTGAGTCACATGAACTCAACATTTTTGTCGTTATTGTTTAGATCATTTGTGATGCTACTTGTTCTCGTGCACATCATGTGTTTATTCTTGGTAAATTGTAAGTAACTATCTACAAGCTTGAATGTACATTAAGTGGAGTTATGCTACGAAAGTGATCTATTGTCAAACTTGTTTATTATCTAGTGTGAGTAACCTAAACTAATTAGTTTATAAACGGCTATTACTAAAACTTGAAATATCCACTCTTGTTAAACCAAACTACTGTTAAAACCTTTTTCCGTTGATGTTCTTCATCTCATTCCCTTATTGAAAGTGTTTCCTTTGTTGGCTGTCTCTAAAACATATGCATATTACTATTATAAGCTAGAATGTATACATATCTAAGATAATGTAAAGGTAGTTTAGCCCTTGATTGATGCTTTTACATTTTGTGCTATATACAGTTATGAACCAAACACTGTCGATCTTGTGGATCCCAATGAGCTTGAGTAAGTTTCAAGTTCTGTTTGCGTCAAGATACCACTCTTATTATTGTTTCTTATTTGAAACACCAAAAGGTAATCCTAAATCTTTTACTTTAAAGCTAAATGTCCAGTGACACCTAATAGGTGTAGGTTCTAGGCGTTTGGAAGGGAACTCCAGAAAATTTATTTTTTAATGGTAATGATCGGATGATATGTGACTATCAATGCAATTTAGGCCCAGATGGCAGAAGAAGAGATGCCGATGAGAGGCTTGAGCTATGTAGAGGCACGGCTGAATTTATTGTTACAACGAAGTTTATGGTTAGTGGCTCTTTATACTGTTTGGCCTATGTTTATCAAAATTCAAGGTTTCTATGTACCATGCAAAGATCAAAGTTCTCCAAAGAATCGAGTTTATGGTTAGTGGCTTTCTTATGATTGCTAGTAATTTAAGCATTCAAGGTTTCCAAGAAACGAGCAAAGAATAAAGTTTTGAACTTTAAAATACCGTTCAAGTGTGATTCTAATTTTGTATCTATCTAGGTGTGTGATCCGATGTCTGCTGTGTTTTTCTTCCTCAGAACGCTGTACAAACTGGTGCTACACCCTGCAGTGCTATCAACTAAGTTATCACGGATCTTCCCGTAAGTTTGTTTTGATTGTTGTATGCTCAAGCTTACGAATTGTTAATATGGTCTACAACTGATGCACTGATATCTCTAAACAAAGTGGAACTAACATATTAAACGTTTAGAGATTCGTTGATACTGTTGGGGTAAAGGCAACTGCTTTTGTGGTCAGGTTAATGTTTGTGACATATTTGATTGTCAAATTTGTTACCAATTATATATCTTCTGTGTTGTTTCTAGATGGAAAATGAAGTAGTTGATGATCAGCCAACTGATGAAGATAGATTATCGCCTAAACAATTCAGAGATCGTAAGTCAAAAAAAGTTGCACAAGTTTTTGACATATATTCATGTATACAACATAACTTTTAATAAATGTGCGTTTCTTTGTAGATTTCACCCCTCCACTAATTTGAAGAGAACAATAACAAGCATATGTAAATCACAATTTACACAAAGAATGGGATACGCGGACAAGTCTTCCAGAAGATGATAAGCACATACGGAGTATATGTTAAAGCGTCCAAGGTATGTTGATTTGTATGGTGAGCTATGTTTTTGACTATTTTCCATCAAGTTCGTTTGGTTAGATATGCTTGTAATTAGTTATAGTAGTGTGAATGGCACTATATCAGTATGTAGTTTGGCCTATTTTTGGCCAGAACATTTGTGCGGGTAGTATGGGTTTGAATAATTCCCCTGACACAAATTTAGGCTCTTTGTACTTCATAAGGTGGGATGGTTTATGTATTGGAAGACACCTAAAGGTGTTATGGTGATCCTATTGGAGAATGTTATTTGAGACCCTTTGTTAGAAATGCAAATAATTTTAGGCAACGGGTCAAAATGGAAACATGTCAGTTTTGGTTGGGTTGGTTTTTATACACTTGTATATCAAATTGTAAGATGTACAGTTCATGCTTTAACCAAGTTACGAATGCAATATATAATAACAATGTCTAATCTTTTGATTATGATCTTGTGGAGGTCTAAATGCCATTGTGGTTAGAAGAGTGGGCAATAGACTTTCTGAGAGTAGTGTCACATTATTTAAAACAATCTTTCTTTAGCCATCTGCAGGAGAATTACACTTGGGAGACATATATTGCCATGGATGTTGATTGATTGTTTTACTCATTTGAATCGTGGAAACTTCGAGATTTTATGGCGATTAAAGAAGAAAGGTCCAACACTTCCTCAAGGATGACTTCAACCACATTCAAGTTGCTACTCAACAAGTTCTGGATTTGCGTCATCGGCGGGAATCTAACATCTATATGCTTATTAGACAAAGTAACTTTTTATTTTCTGTTAATAAGATGGCTTAACAATATCTTGTACTAGTGCCAATTTTTTAGTTTCTTTTGTACGATTAATAACTTTAGTAAACGTTGTTATTGTTTACAAATTGTTGAAATATATATTTTTTGAATCATTACATTTTGTTTCTATAAATGTGAGACTAAAAAGGGGAATAGATGAAAATACGAAACTAGCATCAGCTCAATATAGAGCAAAAAAATTGCGACAGCTAACGACTGTATTTGCGATGGCTAATAGAGAAAAAGCGACGGAGTTGGCGATAGAAATAGCGATGGAGAGGGACATTTAAGATAGAAGAGGCGACAGCTTGCGACTTCCTGTGACAAGTGAGAACACGTCGCAATTCTTCTAGCGACATTATTTCATGTCGCTACCGCGACATCTTGGTTTGTCGGTATCGATGACGCTATTTCTTGGCGACATACTTAGAAGAGACGCAGAACCTGCGACGCTTTAACACCGACATCCCACTACCCGTCGCAAAATCTGACGCTAGGAGAAAATCCGTCGCTAGGTCCGTCGCTAAATACGTCGCTAAAGGACGAAATTCTTGTAGTGATGCCTACAGGTTCTAATTCAACCTTTATTACTCTCATCCCTAAGGTTAGTAACCCTATTCACGTCAAAGATTATCGCCCGATCTCTCTCATCAACACCCATTATAAAATCATCGCCAAAATTTTAGCTAATCGTTTGGCCAAAGTGATTGACAAAATCATTAGTCAGGAGCAATCCGCGTTTATTTTGGATAGACAAATCCTAGATGGTCCTCTTATGCTCAGCGAGATGATTGATTGGTACAAAAAGCGTAAGAAAAAAATGCTCATTTTTAAAGTTGATTTTGAAAAGGCCTTCGACTCTGTTAGTTGGAAATACCTTGATTTTGTTCTCCACAAACTTGGTTTTGGTCTCACTTGGAGGGCTTGGATTAAAGCTTGCTTGTACTCATCTAGGACATATATTTTGGTTAACAGAAGCCCTACTTCTAAATTCTCTCTTAAGCGTGGTTTAAGGCAAGGTGGAATTCCCGTTATCTCCTTTATTATTCTTCATCGTTATGGAGGGTCTTCACATGTCTTTAGTGTATGAGAGTTGTCATTCGGGTCTGCTTAAGGGATCAAGTTCGGCTCATCGGGTATTACTTTCGTCCATATGGTTATGATGATGTTGTTGTTATTGTTTCATATTCGGATTCGATAGTCTATTGGAGAATATTATTCGTATTATTCATGTTTCTACCTTGCTTTCGGGTCTTAAATCAAACATCACATTAAATCCAATGTCTATGGTGTTGGTGTTACAGAGGATGAGATTACTCTTATGGCTAGCAATACTATATGTTCTCCGGGCTTTTTTCCTTTCACTTATCTTGGTTTACCTATTGGCGTTAATATGTCTCTGTTAACTAGAAGACCCTTATTGATAGATTTGATGCTAGGCTCTCAAAATGGAAAGCCAATCTTATTTCTATTGGAAGTCGTCTCACACTTATTAAATCGGTTCTTGAAAGTCTTGAGATTTACTATTTTCTATCTTCAAAGTGTCGGATGTAGTCTTGATGTTACTTGAAAAAAAGCGTTTCAACTTTCTTTTATGGTGCACTCAAGATAACCGTAAAAGTAGCTTGGTTTTTTAAAATGGAATATTGTTCTTGCTTCTCTTGAAAAGGTGGTCTCGGGATTGGTATCTGAAGCTTTTAACTTAGCTATTCTCACAAAATTGGCGAGGAGGTTGATCGTCTAACGATAATGTTTTAGAGGGTTAAAAATCTTTAAAGCTTTTCTATACGGTCAAGAGGGCAGGTTTTGATTCTTTATTTCTTCTTCGAAAGTGTTTGGGTCATGATTGTGGATCTTTCTAATTTCCTTATTCGAATTGTATTCTTCCTAATGATTACATTAGGTTCGTGTTGGTTGTGGCTTCTTCTGTTCGGTTAAGAAAGACATCACTGTGACAGTACTTATCCTTCTACATCTTCATTCCAACAGGCTATTTCGTCTCGAGAAAGTAAAAGACTGCTACATCCAAGATCGTCTCAAAGATAACCAATGGGAGTGGAACTGGTCTCGATCCTTTTTGGGAGTTCGCAATACGGCGTATCTTCATGATATGATTAATGATATTTCTCACATCGAGCTTAATTTGGACCGTGATGTTTGTTATTGGGTGTTATCTAACGATGATATTGTTAGATATTAGAAAGAGACTCGGTCACCCCGTGTATTTTACTGTTTATTATAGCTCGTAGTTTAATAGTTAATAGTACATTTTTCGGTTTTAAGTAGGGTGTCGACATACTGTATATTGTAAGTTATATATTTAGCTCTTCTAACTTGGGAAAGATGGAGCTAGTCAGTCATTATTTCATTTCATAGAAAACACTTTCTCTCTCTAAGATATTCTCTCTCAAGTGTTTCTCTCTCTAAGAAACTAGCCAAATCCAAGAATCGACCCCGTGTTATGATATAGGATATACCACAATTGGTATCAGAGCTTATGGGATGATTAGATCGTGTGTATGTGCGATTTCTTGCTTGTTTTAGATCGAAAAGTGTGCCATAGAAAGTTCTAGCTCGTTTTTTTGAAGATCTCCGAATTTTGTTGTTTGTAATGATAAAGTTTGGGTGTTTCTAGTTGCTATTACCTTGTGGTACTGTGTTGTGCAAAAGAAATCAAGCAAAATCGTTCAAAAGGGTGATTTATAGGTGATTTTGTGTGATAAAAGTCGTTGTTCTTCGTGGTGGTTGCAGATATTTCTTCACGTGCGGTTTGCTGAAAAATATTATCTTTATTAAGTAGGTTACCAACCTCTGACGAACGGCGGGTTGCTTTCGGTGGCGTGTTGCTCAAGCGGCGAGTTGTTACTAGAGCGGTTTGCTTACCAGCGGTTTGAACTCATACGGTGGCGAGTTGCTCAAGTGGCGAGTTAATTACTAAAGCTATGGTTTGCTTACCGCGAGTTGAACGGTTATTGCGTTGAATATTTTTAATAGCAATTATTCTTGAGGAAACATCTATGCGGTTGTTTGAAACTCCAACGGCGGTTGGAAAATATATTCTTCGCGGGCGGTGTTGATTGGCAGCGAGTTGTGTTCGGCGATGTTGCCCTAAATTACTCCAGCGTGTGCCTTTTCTTCTTCGCGGCGGGTTTCTTGGCAGCGAGTTGTGTTCGCATGGTGCCTAGCATTCCACCAGCGAGTTTGCCTTATTCATTGCAGCGGTTGGTAGCTTGGGTTGACCCGAATAACCCGGATTTCACTATTTAAAAAAAAAAATTAATAATTACATTGATTTTTAGTAAACAAAAAATTATTATTAACATAAAAGGTGTATTTTTTATATTATGATAACATTTTAATAGTATTTATATATATATTAATATATTATACTTTATTCAATTTCGGTTTTTCGGTTTGTGTTTTCGATTCGGAGAGTCAAATCATCTCCAACCCGAGACTGAATTAGTAGTTCGGTTCGCTACGGTTTTTGGCGAATTCCGGTGCGGTTTATTAGTTCGGTACGGTTATTTTTCGGTTCGGTTCGGTTTCGATTTTCCGGTTTTATAGGTTTTTTCTAACTCACCACCTACTGAAAGTTGGTTACTATTTCATTTTTTTAACCCAATTTAAATATGATCTAGCCCATTGGATCGATTATTATTATTGTGATCCTTAAAAATGAGACAAAATTCAAAATAAATTAAATATAGCCCATTGGATCCATTATTATATTGTGATCTTAAAAATGAGACAAAATAAGCATGATTACCCGCGTGTTGCTGCGGAGCGTTAATTTTTTTTTTTTTGTAAGTGTAAGGCGGTTTATTTTGAATATTTTCGGAATTATTTATTTGACGTGTGTTTTAAGTCGGTTTATTTGGGTCTTTGGTTGTATTTTATGCGGGTTTATTTTTTTGGTCTTATGTTTAATAGTTTGTTTTTTTTTCTTATATGAGCTTATGTGTTGGGCCTCATGTTAATACAAATTTTTTTTTTGGTATATGAGCATTTTTTATAATATAATTTTATGGGATTTCGGTAGATATGTGTTATGTGTTATGTAATTTGCATTTTTGGTCATGGGGTATGGCCAAATTGCAGGTTTGGGACCCTATCTTTCAAAATTGCAATGATGGTCCCTATTTTCAAGTTTGGGTTGCAGGATTTGGTTCCTTTTGGGTTGCTTTTTTGGGTCCCTGTGTTTCGGCTAAATTGAGGTTTGTCTAGCCTGAGGACCCAAATTTGCAACATAACTTAAAATAAGGACCATCACTGCAATTTTCAAAAGTTAGGGTCCCAACCTGCAATTTGGGCCTAAACCACAGGGACCAAAAATTGCAATTAACTCATATTTGGGCTTATGGTTTTTGGTGTTTTTAAATATAGTCGTAAATGGCAAAAAAAATTGTGCTAAATGGCAAAAAAGTATATGTAAATGACACAAATATATATATATTTTTTTGAACGGCGAAAAATATATAAAGACTAGCAAGAAGCTAGAACAAGCATTACAAAGAAATCAAGTTAGGGTTTTTGAGCCAAGTATCCCATGAAAAACGCCTATTACACCTATTGTTACATCAAAGAAAAGATTGAGACACATATCATTGGAAGAATCACGACGCAACGGCGGGTTAGCATCAAAATGTTCGGTTTCGCATCTCCAGATGAACCTCCATGCAACATAAAAAACACCTTCAAGCAAGCTTTTAACTTTAGAAGAGAGACGGATCGAATTAAACCAAGCAAACCACTCCGAAAACGAAGACCAATTTTGCCAATCTAAATCCCACCAAAGACACAAACGCCTTGAGACAACCTGAGCTAAATTGCAACCAAAGAAAACGTGATCAACATCTTCATCACCTGAATTGCATATCGGACATGAGGAAGAATCCAGCGAAACACCTCTTTGAATCAAATTAATTCTCATAGGGAGACAATCGCGACGAGCTCTCCAAGCAAAAATATTTATTTTATTAGGGATGACCTTCACCCACCTTGTAGGAATAGAATGAGAAAGAAGATACAAATCGTCAATAGCATTCCGCACCTCCTTTACACTGAATCTGCCATCGCTAGACAACGAGCACACCCACTGGTCCGAGCAAGAGGAAAGAGACACAGAACCATAAATCGAATTCAGCTCGAAGAATTGATGCTGCTCCATACCACCTCTCACAGGTCTACGAAAAGACTCTTCCAAAGGGGCTGCCAATTTTGCAGCCATAGAAATCTCGCGGTTGAGCTCGAGACCAAACATACGAGGAAAAGCAACACAAAAAGGTTTGTCACCCTTCCATGAATCCAACCAAAGCCAAGTACTTTTACCGTCTCCTACGCGTTTAGAACAATAAGAAAGGAAGTCAAAACCATTATTCTTAAGAACATGAACTTCCCTTAATATAGTACTCCATATAGAAGCCGAGCGAGACGAGTGAGAACCAAGCGAAGGACCATAAACTGCTTTAATAACCCGAAACCACAACGACTTATCTTGAGACACAAAGCGCCATAACCATTTCAGAAGGATGGCATGATTAAGAGCATGAAAACTTGAGACGCCAAGACCTCCTTTTTCCTTGGAAGTTAGAAACTTATTCCACTCCTTCCATGATATTTTATTCTCCGAAGCCTCAGCCCCCTTAAAAAATTTACTACGGATAGATTCCATAATCTTTAAAACTCCTTTAGGAACCTTGAAGATAGACATCATATATTGAGGAGAAGCACCAAGAACCGACTTATGTCGCTGGGGAAAAGTCGCTAAACGACAAAATACTCTGACGTGGCATTTTTTCTCGTTGAATCTTTAGTCAAACGTT
>BQNB010118877.1:0-20912 GCA_026074375.1 Tanacetum coccineum
GTTGGGCAGGTGTGTTTGTTGGACCAAAATGAGCCCACTAAAGGGCTGACAGAAAATGACAAAATAATCAAATGCTCTTTAGTATATAACGAGTCAGAATTTAACCAACACGTTACGGCGGGGGCTAATTTGTTAGTGCGACGTGTTGGTTAAGCAAGTTTTTTTTACTGTTAGTGCGACGTGTTGGTTAAGCAACATTTGAGAGGTGACATTAGTTATCTTACTTTTTAGTTAGTTTGAGTTAGCTTCTAAGAGGCAATGGTTTAAAATAGCAATAGTCATGACTCATGATTAAAACAAAATTGATGATGTGCTGCTATATTATCATAATAGTTGGCACTCAAAAGAAAAAAAATATATTGTAGATTGAGATAAATGGGTTACCATAAATTTATATATATATTTTTTATCAGAACGTCTATTAACTTCAACATTTTTATAAAATTGTGAGCACATTTAAAACATATCAATACTGGACTCTTTTTGTTCGTAAGTTTAAAGGCTTTTATTTTTCATTAAAAATGCGCTACATATTTGTTACATATTAATCTCTATTAGTGGAAATGGAAAGAAATTGCGCTTTTTTACAGGTTAGTCTGCGATGCGGGTTGTTTAAGAGACGACTATTTTTATTTGCTTTTTCGAAGATAATTCATATTTGAATCATTAAACATTGGTAAATAAACATATACTTAATTCGCGTTGAAATTCTCGGCAAACGTTAAAGCATCAACGTAACAATAAAGTTGCAACATAATTTTTTTTATTAATTTTTTTAATATAAAGTTAAGGGTATTTTTAAAAGTTTTTTTCCTCAATTTTTTTACAATATCGTACGCACGTCTAAAGCATATCAAAATTAGGCTCGTTTTGTTCGTAATTCAACGGCGTTTATGTTGGTATATTTTTTATTTAAAGAATGGTATATATTTATTTTATATTTGATAAATAAAGTTTGTTATATTAAAAACTCGTAAATAGTTGAAATGTAAGGGGTTTTAGTATATTTTCATGTTGGGCTGCTATTTTTAGGCCATCATGTTGGCCTGTTGTGTTTGTTGGACCAAAATGAGCCCAAAAGACAAAATAGCATACTCATAGTTAGTGTATATGATAATAAACAAGCAAAGATATCCGCGCGTTGCTGCGGGCGTTAATTTTTCGCGTGTTGTTGCGGGCCGTTAATTTTCTTTTTGTTTTTTCGCGCGTTGTTGCGAGGTATTTTTTTATTTTTATGTTTAGTAGTCTAAGTTTATTTTTCCAGCGCGTTACTGCGGGGCGTTAATTTTTTGCGCGTTGTTGCGTCATTAATTCTTTTTTTTCCTTTAATTTTGTGCGAGTTTATTTTGTCGATCTCATATTTAATAACGCGGGTTTACTTTTTCAGTATCATGTTTAACAGTTTTTTTTATATGGTCCTATGCGTTGTTGCGTGGCGTTAATTTTTTTTTTTTTTTTGCGAATTTTTTTTTTGGTCTCATGGTGTAAAATGACACTGTTTAAGTCAATTCGAAAATGTTACCGCGGTTATTTTTTTATCTGAATGCGTCGGTGCTTTTGTAACATTTTTTTCCTCCCTATTTTGTGCCAACAATTTTTTTTTATATTTTATTTAAAAAAAATCTAATTGGGCCGACCCAATTTTTTGGGTTTTTTTTGGCCCAACATTGTAGCACTGTAGCTACAGTGCTTAAAATGAGTGAATGTGCAAAGTCAACGGATCTCAAATGATAATATATATAATTTGTTAACGGATTAACGATAATTTTAGTTAATTCGCTTTTAAGCAATTATAAAAACAAGCTAGAGATCGACAAAATTCATAAACATATGAAAATTTTATAAAGATAGACACGGTAAATTTATCTTTAGAATATATATATTTAGCAATTTAAATTCCGTTGTTACGGATCAACTAGTTTTTACTTTTTAGGGTTCGTTTGGTAAGACGGAATGAAATGTCAAATGAATGTATTAACCGACGTAATGGAATAAATAATGTAATGGAATGATTCAGTACCATTATTAATCATGTTTGGTTTGTATGATAAGACGTAATGAAATCATGATAAAAAGACTAAAATACTCCATTAATGATAGGAAGTTTATTTAATACGATTAGTTAAGAGCGGACGGTGTCATAACGCCCCAACCGGCGTTATGCCCACGTGGCAACGCTGTTGGGCGCGTTATGATACCGAAAAGTGAAAACGACCTACGGCGTCGAGGCTACCGTTGCCACAACAACGCTGCAACGCCACACTTTCTTTCTTTTTTCTTTTTTTCATTTTAAATGGATTTTTGTGTGTGAGTTTTGATTGTGTGTGTAGTGTGTGTGTGTGTGTCTGTGTGAGTTTTTTTGTATGTGTTTTTTTGTGTGTGTCTGTCGAGAGTTTCAGGAAGAAGAAGAAAGAGAGGGGAAAGTGTAACCTTTACCTTTTTTGTGTTATGAATATTTCATTTATAGTCCTTTGACTATTTGACTTTTGTCAGTTTATCAAATTTTGTACCGTGTTGACGGTGATGATTTTTATTAGAATTATGATGAATTGTGGTTTATTGTGATTAATAATCTCTTTTAAAAGATAATATTGTGTTATTTGTATTCCGGGTGGATTGACCCGTGAATTTTGAGAAATGCCGAAAAACGAGTCCGACACGTCCGATAATGTCCAAATGAGTTTTGAAAGTGTTTAAAGTGAAAAAATGTCATGTGAATACTCTAGGTTAATGGAAAAGTATTTTTAAAGTGAATAAAAATGCTAATAAACTTTGGGGTAAATTTTACGGTTGAGTTTTACGAGCTTTTAAGTGATCCCGACACGAAAAGAAAGACCAAAATCTTCCTAGGATCCTTTGGCCGGTCGAACCCTCCCTTGGAGACAAGGAGGCATATTTTTAGGGCTTGTGTCTTTTGGAGAAGGACTATAGATATTCCATTCAAGCATTATTCACACACACACACAAACATCAAAATTTTCATCTCTCTTTTCTCTACCTCTTGGCGTCCGAGCTAAGCAAACACACACACACTTTATATTTTTGAACTTTGATCAAGAAAACATGAAGACATAAATATTTGGGGTTGATTCTAGTGTTCGGGTATCCATTTAAACAACGTTTGGGTTGTCCGGTTCGTGTCAAAATCTACAAATTTGAAGATTTTCTTGTAAGTTTTCAAATTTAAATTTCGTTTGTCCTTTTGGGTTTATTTTGATGCATAGATGTTAGTTGTACAAATTGATCGTTGTGAAAATCGATTTTTGGAAACGAAACGGATGAAAAAAGGGGTGTTTGGTTCGTGGGACATAAAAAGAAAGAAGAAGGATTTTGTAGTTTTTATATTGTGGTCGTGATGGTTGAATAATATATGTTTCTAGATGGCTTATTTTTTATAATAGCTTGTATAGCTTATTGCGGGCTTATTTTGAGCTTATGGCTCACGGCTTGAAGTAAAATCACAAGGGATGTGATTTTGATTAATTACTTTGATTTGCGTATATTCGTGGACTATTTTTGAGGCTTATGGTGGTAACCAAATGCGATACGTAGCTTATTTGCTTATTTTCAAGCTTAATATACGTATTTTTGAGCTATTGGACTCACGGCCCAATAAGTCTATTTAAGCCGCGGCTTAATGGGATGGCTTATTGTGGTCCGGATTATTTTCTACTTATAAGTATATACTTATATATGTAAATGGACCTTGGTTTTGGACTTGGATCGTATTTTGGACTTATAAATGTCTTAATGGACCCTTGTTGGGCCTTAAAGCCCAATAAGCGATATTTAGTTGTTACGAGAGTTTGACGGACTTTTGAAAGTGAAAATGCTTTTACGAAGTGATATTGAGCGATATTTTGGGAAAAACGTTTTAGTAAACGCCAATGTTTGAGATTTTGGAATTTTGTCGAAAAGTGTCGAATTTATGAAAAGTGTTGAAAATAAGGTTTGAAACCTTGAAAAACGTTGTATGAGCGTACGGGTCATGCCAAAATTTCGTAAATATTTTATACTTAGAAACTTTCCTAAAAACATGATTCTTGATTTTAAATAATAAAATACTATTTAATTATTTTATTTATTTAATAAATTCACTAAAAGACGAAAAATATAATTTTTCTCGAAACTTCTCTAATGTGTTTATTATGAGTAAACGTTTCATTTTCAACCGTATTATGATTATTTTGAAGTGACTAAGGTTACCGAATGAACTTGTCGAGATATATTTATAATTATTAATTATAAATATTTACTTATATTACTTATCTATTTTCTCTAAATAGTATAAGTATGTATTATCAAGGAGTGAGATTGATATGATTGTGGAAATATGTCATCAACCATCACACCACAAAAATTGTTTTGGGTAATTGTACAACGCGTCTAAAACACTATGCATCAAACGTGAAGATTGTTTTGGAATTGGATGATTAAATTGGGACATTAACTGGACTAGGTCGTGTGCGGGCGTCGTTGCATTTGCTTGTGTGATTGAGATTTGGTTGCTAAAGACTTGCTTGAGGTGAGTTCTCGTAGCCCCATTTTTACTGTCTTTTTCCGTTGGGGAAAAATAATACTCAAATGTGTTTTGAAATGTTTTGAATTGAACTGTGCGAAATGTGGTTTTGTTTTTGGGACAAGATATGTGCTTATGACTGCTATGTGAATATTATGTGTTGTATGATTGTTTGGAGCGGATGGGTATGCCTACCCAGTATTTGTGTGATTATTGGAGCGGATGGGTACGCCTACCCTGGTTTGTGTGTGGTCCTGCCCTAATTTTAGTGCTCCAGCTGGTCTGCCCTTTAGGTGCGTAAGTGACATATGGTTATTGATTAGCGGTGATGCTAAGGTTGTTTGCATATATTCACTGTCATATAGCACTATTGTCCACTGTTGAAATATTGGCACAACTTTTGGGTTTAAGGTCAAACCTACGAGCTCACCAACATTATTGTTGACGTTTTCGAGTATCATTTTCAGGTGAAGTGAAAGAAGAATAGTTTGGTGATTGTGATAGCAGACTTAGAAGTATCCCGAGTGGATTTTCATGTGAAGTCTTGCTTGCTTGTTGTTTGATTCTAGTATTTGGATGTTTTGGATTAAGTTTGGATTTTGGACCCCTGTGAGGGCATTTGAATAATTGTAAGAGATTGTGGATTTTAGTTGCGATTTGGGACATCACTCGAGTTTGTTCGAGGTTGATGGTCTTCATAGCACTTGGAGTTTATGCAATGTAGTTTTCTCTATTTTGTATCTTGTGTTATGATTGATCATTATGTTGCATTCCCGAGTTTCCGCCATTGTCGGGGTGTGACAGATTGGTAATCAGAGCCAAGGTTATAGAGAACTAGGTGGATTGGCCTAGACTATAACCTAAGATCCGTCGTTTAGTTGCGTATAGGATCTATGTGCGCGGTGTTCCGCTTTTGTTTGCTTTTGTGTGTTCGCGGTTTGGTGCTTTAGTTATGTCAGTCATTGAAATGTGTGAGCTCAATATTGAATATGACTGGGAAAGGATGCGAATATAAGTACGGTGGCCAACGTAGTTATAAGCGTATCACAACTCACTCATACTTAGTAATGTTGTTCACACAAATCGATGTTGACACCGTAGGGTGGTGTTATGTGTATATCTGTATATATAAAGTTTGAATATATATAAAGAAATATAAGATATAAATATATATTATATATATCTATAATATATATATCGTTATATATTATGTATATATATATATATATATATATACGTTGCCCATGTTCTCCCTCGTGTGGATAATGCCGCCAAGGGTGATGACTCGAAGTGCTGGCCGGCCTGTTGCCGAATCACTAGGAGGGGGAAACAGTGTACAAGAGGTAGAGGTGTGAAGGGGTAAAGACCTAGTTAATGTTTATGATGAGTGTTGATGATTTTGAATGGTCAAGGAAATTGTACCAAGTATGGAGCTAATGGGGTGTTATGGATATGAGGTCAATGGGAATGTAAAAGGAGCTAATAGGGGAGCATCCGACTTCTCGGCGATCATTGCCCAACAATTGCAGAACCTCTTACCCGCCATGTTGGCTCAGGTTAGTAACCAAGGAAATGTTGGAAATCAGAATGGTAATGTGGTTAATGAGAACGTTCAGGAGAATGTTGGGAATGTGTTAGTGAATGGAAACCGGGTAGGTTGTTCATATAAGGAGATCTTAGCTTGTAACCCTAAGGAATATGATGGTAAATGAGGTGATGTAGTTCTTATTCGATGGATCGAGAAGATGGAGAATGTGCAAGATATGAGTGGTTGTAGTGTTAACCAAAAAATGAAATACACTCCTGGTTCATTCGTGGGTAAGGCTTTTGTTAGGATCTGAGATTTGATGATTACAAAACTACATAAAGCTTGAGAATGACGGACTAATGAAAGCGAAGCAAGTGATTACTGCGAGTGCAGCGCGCTGCGATTTGATGTAAGATTCTATCATATGGGAAAAAATTAAAATCTGAAACATTTCCCATAAAGATAAAGGTGCAATTGAAAAGTCAAAGATATACAAAGATAAAGGAATGAGTTTTAATATTAGGAGTGATAATATAGCTTCCTACGATGGACAGAGTTAAGTTATCGAGCTGCGCTTTATAGGCCGGAGATAATATCGCCTCTATAAGTAAAGTGTTATTAGGTGTGTTGGTTTTAGACATCCATCTAAGTTAGATCTCTCCAATGAAGAGTCTTAGACACACCAAAGAAAGCGAGTGTATTATTAGTTAGCATCTTCAGTTAGTTATTTAGGAATTAGAGGGGTTGTAGCCTCAAAGTATTTTTGGATCCTTGTTAGCAGGTTTTTAACCATATATGTATAATCAAAATAATGGCGGCCATGAATGTTTTTGTATTAAAACCTGTTTTAACAACATTACTGTTCCTTTATAATTTCCGTATGTAACTAATTAATGTTGTTTGTAAAACTATCCTAGATGGGGCAAAACGATCTCCACATTTGGTAGCCGAGCATTGTTCTAAACTTTGATCTCGAAGAAACATCAAAATAATCATATCACTCACAAGAAAAGATGGCTCCTATGGGCTTCTTTCAGACACTAAGGGAACTACTTGTTCAAAATCAAGTCTAAAAAGTACGTGAAACTCTATAAAGAAAGCAATATGATGATTGAGAAATATAGCTAAACCAATCAGAGTTTAATTTAGAGCCAATTACAAAAGAGTTTTAGCTTTTCTGTGGACGAACGACTAGTCTTCAACAAGAAAAATGAGGGTATATGGCTTTGTGAGCAAATTGCTGTTTCTTAAAAGAGACATCCGTTATTTAATTGAATCCGAGAAAATTAATGCGTCTTGAAGTATTGCACTGTCGCAGAGAAAAAAGAGAGCAGATCAGTTTTAAAGCGGCTGATGACGCGCTATGTTGAACATGCTGTTTTGCGCGAGTTTTGATAAAGTTGATTGATGAAGCCAAATATCTGCTAAACAAGTTAGTAAAAGGGTGGGTGTGGTGGTGAATAATGTGCGATGGGCAGGCCAGCGCACCACGCATGCTTTGATTTATTGCACCCCCCTACTATTGATATTTCGACATTTGACTGAGGAGTATTCAACAAGCCATAGTTTATAGGCTATAGTATTAAGGCCAATAAGAAGTTGTTTGTGAAGCAATTCGCACAAATGAGACTTCGAGAGAAAAATTCCTGATGCCGTCATTTTGATTGAATAAATGGTTTTACTGAAATGAGGATGAAGTATTGCGATCCTCCTGTTGTGGTAGAAAATGAAAGCTAGTTTCCTACGAAATGCCTAAGGGATTGGAGATGGGGGGGGTGGTGTTAGTTTAGTGGATGGAAATAAGGGAACAAGGTAGGAGGAAAACCTCGGTAATGGGTTGTGTGGGGCCGCGAAGGGCAGACTGAGCTACGGGAGTCGGTGAGGGGGAGAAGTCTCACACTGGGTTAGTGGAGAAATAGCTCTTGAAGAGGTAACTCTTAGTCGTCAAGATTATGTCATGTCAGTGATGCCTAGTGGTGATCTAATGTATAGAATCTCTATGTGTCTAATACCATTGAAATTGCAATGATTCTCACGTGTCCATAGATTCTCCTCAGACAACTAGAAGTAACTGTTGTAAGATGTATAGCAAGCAGCATTTCTATGGCTGTGGAAGTTTTGATCACCTCCAGATACAAGTTAAACTAAAGATGACACTAAATGGGCAAAGGGTAGGAAAAACTGCATGTGAGTAATTCAAGAAGTGAACCATCAATCTCCAAGAATTACTCACCCCAATCCAAAAATGCACAGGTTCCAAGAAAAACTTAACAGGTCCTGGCCCAATTATCATCACTTCATACTGCCAGACAAAGGTCAAGTTTAAGTAGTTAGGTGAATCGGGGGTTAATGTAAGTTAAGGCCTCAGCATTTGAGTATTGGAGACCCCCCCTTATCAAACTTAATAGTGCATCAATCACTTTTGATTATGATATGACTAAGTTGATGTAAGAGGCAGATTCAGTCTGTAATGGCTTGGGTTTCCTAGAAGGACTGATTTTTCTTATTTGTAGGGCAACTAGAGTTTTTTTTAAGAATATAGGATTCATTGAGTTATAAAAAGCCCTGAAGACAAAAAGGTAACAAGAACAAGAAAGACTTGTCTTTATAAAGCAGCTATGAAATGCAAGATCAGAATTGAGTGATGAAAAGAGGCAGGAGCAGAGTTTACGACAAGAAAAATGACAAGTCACAAAACAAAAGTTGGTTTAAGATACATCCTGCCTAGTGAAGAAAAAGCTTAACTATCAATAACTTGAAGATTCCAGAAGATGAACATCACAAGTTTTAGAGGTCAGAGGATTGTTGGGATCAAGAGCCTTTAATGACGAACTTGATGATTAACAATTTGAATATCAAGTTTAGGGAAAGATTGTGTGGGAATTAAAGTCTTCAACTATTGGTACTGCCAAGCATAATTTAGTACTGCGCAAGATCCAGTGTAAAACTAGCCTAACTGATGTGTGGAGCAACTGCCATCCTAATCAGTGTAAGTACTGCTAAGTAAACTTAGTACTAGCTAGTGCAAAGTGATATGTACTACCGATAGAACTAACTTAATACGGCTGAAGGACTTTACGACTGCTGGTGTAAGACTAATTAAAATATTCTAAGAAGTTAGTACTGCTAGCAAAGTTAATGTGCGAATGAATATTGTTAGAGTGCAGATTGAAGAAGATATACCCTGCTGATTGAAGTCAATGACTGAAGATATTAATGTTGATTTGAATCAAGATTGCTAAAGAAGGAAACAATATCAACATAATTTGATTGGAGTGATGATATCATAAAATGAGAAGATTATTTCCGTATCCAGTTACCTTGTAATTAAGTGTGTAATTAATTGTATTAAATAGTTTATCCTTGTAAGTCCTATAATCCTCATATTAAAGAGATCATAGACACATAGTTTTGGAATGGAGAAAAAGTGTGTGTAGAGATATAGCTTTAAGGTTGTAAACCCTAGTACTAGCCAGAGTACTCGTATTATTCATTATAATAATATTGAAGCTTTTTGGTTACATTTGTGTTCTCTTCATATTGCGACGTGTTTAGATTCAGTAATTCGAGTTCCAGAGTGCATTAAATGGCTTCGAGACGTATCCGTGCATGCACTCCTTTAATAATGCCCAATCCCAAAGTTTTATATAATTCTATCGGTGTTATTTTAGATTTAAATCGCGAAGGAGAACGCTGACTTTTCTTTATACCAGCAAAAGAATTGATCAAGATTGGGATCAACAGCTTTAACGTGTGGAAACTCTTCAGATCCGCGACTGCTAAGCCGAGAGTTACTGTTAGTATGTCATGGATGACTTAAGTTAATATTGCGATACAGAGTTATTTGTCCTATTCAAGAGAATGCAAAATGTAGAATCTATTTGTGGATCATGTTAAGGTCGGGGTTGTTGCCAGCTTGCGAATACGATAGGTTTTCATGAGTTGGCTTGGATAGTTTCAACATTTGGGTAGACTCGAGAGTAGTAGTTAAGATGTATGTTACTGGCACCTTGCACCATAAATCCGTAGGATGGGTGGCAGCAACAGAGCCAAAGACCAATAACAAAAAGGTTGTGGCAGATTTCATATGCCACTGACCGATGAGGCTGTAAGAGAAATGATGTCAATTAAAAAGTTGAGAAAGAGGAACGTGGGGGAACCTAGTAAGGATAAGAATGGTAGGGATGATAATAAGAGGACTAGGACTGAGAATGCTTTTGCTACTACTGTAAACCCTGTATGTGAAGAGATAATACGGTACTGGGCTGCAAGTGTTAGCCCCCAGCCAACTCCAACCAGGGGCACGTCAGGAGGGCCGATGTCGCAGTATGTGCTTCAACTGTAAGCCTCCCTCGGTCGCGTTTGTGTAAGGGGATTCTAGTCAGGTGTGTGCTGAAATATGACTCCTGTCAATGCTGAAAACGCCAACTGTTAGGAGGCATGTTATGAATTTTATAGTACCAACATGTTAGGCCAGCTTGTCCTAGTTTGGAATAGGGAACAAGGACTAGGGAGAAAAACAACCAAATTAAGTTGCTAATAATAACGGGGACAGGGTCCATAAGAAACTACGGGAACAAAGTTCTAGGACACAGGCATTAATGTTGTGGACCCAGAGGAAGCTCGCCAGATCTGAACATTGTGACGGTACTATACTTTGAAACAATCATTTTGCCACGACCTTATTTGAGCTCTGTGTCCAACCATATGTTTTGTTTCCACTACTTTCATACCTCTTTAGTGCTTAGAACCTATGTCAATTAAAGTTTTCAGAAATGTAGATTGAGTTAGCTAGCGGGCAATACGTAGGAGATTGAAAGTTATTAAGGTTTGCAAACTAGAAACGAGTGGCCTTCGTTTGACACGATTTGAGATACCTTTTGTACATCCTAGTTTTAAGTGATAATAGTATGGATGGTTGTCTAATTTTAAGGCTGAAATAATATGTCATGAGAAAGGTAGTGGCGGATACCACTACAGGATGGCAAGTTGTGTCTACAGAGTATGTAGGGAGAAATACCAAAAGATGAAAGCGAGACTTTTGATGAGTGATAAGCCTATGTGAAAGAAACAAGAAGAGATGTTTGTAGTTTGATATTTTCCCTGAGTGTAATTCCCGGAATGATCTATCTGGAGATATCTCCTAGTTCAGGAAAATTTAATTTTCGGAAGAGTTATTCCCCTAGAACATTCCGGTAGCCAAGTCTCCTTATCGCTTTGCCACCTTCTGAATTGTAGGATTGTCGGACAACTCAAGCACCTCTAATAACAAAGTGTTTTCATTGCGATCCAAGTATGTTCTTTGCCATGGGAGCGTCCGGTGTTGTTCTAAGAAAAAAGGATGGTTCGTTTAGGATGTTCATTGATTATTAAAGAGATTGAACAAGTGTTGACTGTTAAGAATCATTGATCCACTTCCTAGAATTGATGATCTATTGACCAACTATAAGATGGTCCATTTTTTATTCTCGAAGAAATAGATCTAATGGAGATTGGCGTAGCGAGTCAGGCTAAAGTGCAGTGGCATAGCGAGATGACATTTCCAACGACTGCTTTTTAGAACTCTTATATGACATTTTAGTCACATGTAATCCCTTTGGGACTGACCAAACGCACCAGCGTTGGCATTTAGTGATTTCGATGAATAGAGTTTGTAGCCTTATCTTGATTAAGTTGTGAGAAAGTGTTTATAGACGATATCTTAATCTACTCTAAAACTCAAGAGGAGCATTTAAAACACTTAAGGTTAGTCTTAGGACTGCTCAAAAAGGAGAAACTGTATGCTAAGTTTTATAAGTCTGAATTCTGCTAAAGAATTGCAGTGTATCATAGGCAATGTGATAAATGGAATTTAGTATTCCATTGTAGACCCTAGTAAGTCTTGAAGTTCTGTTAAGAACGTTGGGAAAGCCCCTAGAACTCCAACTGATGTTCGTGATTCGTTCTTTAGACTTTGGTATGGATATTACCGTAGGTACATTGAGAACTGTTTCTAAGATAGCTAAGTCTCTTACTAGTCTTGACCTCAGAAATATAAGACTTTGTCAGCGTTAGGTGCGGGAGGAACGCGCTAGAAGGTGATGCAGTTGCAAAGCCTGTGGAGAGTATGAAGTTTTGGTGGATAGATTCGCTGTGAGTGCAAGAGACTCTCCAGAGGACCAATAATACTTTGTGTATATTGTGATGCATCTTGGAATAAGACTATGCTTGGTTAATGCACAGAGAAAGTGATAGCCCTAATGCGTCTAGGCAGTTTGAAAATCATGAGAAGAATTATACTACCTAGATATGGAGTGGGGTGGGTCGTGATCTGTCACTTAAGATCTGGAGACATTTATCTGTAATGGGACAAGAATGTCATCTAGACGATCAATGAGACTTCACATATCTTTATTAGAAAGGAGATAAATATGCCTGACACGTCATATAGTATAGAGTTGGTTTTAGTGATTATTAATGTAAAATTTGCTACCATCCTGGTAATGCGAATGTGGTTGCTATGCTCTAATAGGCAAGAGAAAAGTAAAGCTAAAAGTGTTTTAGATCTATAATAAACCCATTAGTCGAGTTATCAAGGATATGATACTTACGGCTCAGACGAGGAGGGTGATGTATGGATGCGGGTTTTGACAGGATTGCGCGTAAAAGGTTTGGATGATATGATAGACACAGATAAGCGGGTGGAACCAAATACTACCTCGCTCAGAATAGGGTACCTTTGAAGGGTGAGGTGAGAACCCTGAATAATGGAATAAGCCTCATAAGACCTGAAAGGATACTCTGAACACCCAGAAGCTGATAAATGTATTAAGAGATAAAGAGATAGATATTGGTGGACTCAAAATGAAAATGGATATAGCTAGATATGTTATAAGTGTTTGACTTGTCTGAAAGTTAATGCTGAGCATCAAAGGCTCATCTAGCATGCCTCCAGTAACTTGAGATTTCCAAATGTAAAATGGAAAGGAATAGCTCTGGATTTTGTGACAAAGTTGCCCTAGGACAAGTGTGTGAGGGTGCATGACACAATATGGGTCATTGTGGATTGATTGACTAAGTCCTGCTCATTTTCTACCTATCGTGAGGATTATAAGGATGGAAAATGGGGTCTAGGATTGTATATTGTATGAGATTAGATTTTCTAGTCATGGTGTGGCCGATCTCGATGATATCAATCGGTAATATCATTATTTTACATCGAGGTTTTTATGGCATCAATGCAAGAGGCATTAAGGAACCCGATTTAGACAGAGTACGGCTTTATCACCTCAACCGATGGTCAGAGTGAGGGAAACTATTAGACTTTGGAATACAGTGCTCAGATCGGCGTCCTTGACTTTGGGGGAAGTTAGATAAAAAATAAAAAATGTTCACCTTTCCTTGGTTGAGTTTTCGATAACACAATTTATCATGCTAGTTTGAGATATTTGCACCATTATGAGCATTGTGTAATGGTAAGAAAGTGCGTTCACCAATTATGTGGGCTAGGTTGGAGAGTTTCAGTTATATGACCTTAGTATAGTGTAAGAAGACTAAAAAAAAACAGAGAGATCTCGCAGATAAGGATAGACTTAAGGCATGCGCAGTGATCGTCAGAAAAGTTGTGCTGAATAGAGTAGGAAGCCCTCTATAGTTTAGTTGTAGGTTGACAATTGTCCTAGCTCAAATGTCGCCTGTGGAATGTGTGGGTATGCTTGTGGGAAGAAAAGGGAAGTTAGCACCTTGGTTTGTTAGGACCCAATTTTGAGAATGTTTAATAAAGTTAGGCCATGTGGCCTATCGATTAGATTTGCCTGAGGAATTGAACGGGGTTAATGACACGTTCTACGTGTCGAACCTTAAGAAGTGTTTGGCTGATCCAACACTGCAAGTACCTTTGGATGAGATTCGAGTTGATACTAAGTTGAATTTTATGGAAGAGCCCATGGACAATTTTTCGAAAGAGAGTTTTAAGAAGCTAACGCCGAAGTGGGATGCCATCTTAAGGTTCGGAAGAAATTCCGAAACGTGGCCCTGAATTCACGTGGGAACGTGAAGATCAGATGAAATTGAAGTACCCGCATTTGTTTAGTGATGTTAGTAGTAAGTATGAATTTCGAGGATGAATTCTTTTAAGGAGGGTAGAGATGTAACTTGCCTTTTGAGTTTTTGAAATATTTCAATTTATAGTCCTTGACTAATTGACTTTTGTCATTTTTAATTCATTTTTTGAACCGTGATGACGGTGGTGGATTTTTTATGTGAGAACGAGTGATTTTTGAGCGAATTATGATGAACGTTGTCCGTTTATTGTAATAATGAATCCCTTTGGAAGGTATTATTAAGTTTTTGTATTTCGGGTGGTTTCCACCCTTGAATTTTAAGAAATGCCGAAAACATAGTCGTGACGGGGTGGTCATCCTTAATGACCAATGAGTTTTTTGAAGTTTTTAAAAAGTGACAAAATAGACGTGTGATATACTCTAGTTTGAATTTATAAATGGAACAATAAATTAACCTGAGCCACCCCCATCTCCCACACACTAAATGTGTACCCGCAAACTCTTAATTCGTAGAAACTCCCGGCAATTACAGTGGAGGAGTCGGCCCTTGGGCAAAATAACGTGATCCTCTGAAACGAAAAGAAGGACCCAAGACCTCCTAGGATGCCTTAGACGATTTTGATACCACAATGGAACCACAAGGCCCTTTTCTAGTGAACCAATAGTCCCATTCAATGCACCATATACATATCCCCATATATAATCAAAACACCACAGTTTAATATTATTCACACAAAAAGTATCTCTCTTTCTCTCCCTCTTGTGCGTCCGAACCAAGCTACACACACACTCTTATAATTTATGTAATTTTGATCAAGAAGACATGAAGACATAAATATATGGTTGATTCTAGTATTTTTATTCAATTAAACAACTTAGGGTTGTCCGGTTCGTGTCGCAATCTACAAAATTATGAAGAATTTCTTGTAAGTTTCAAATTTAAATTTTGTTGTCCTTTTATGTATATTTTAATGCATAGATGTTACTATGTACTAAGTTTGATTGTTGTGAAAAATCATTTTTGGAAGCGAAATGTAATAAAAAGGTGGTGATTGGTTCGGTATGGGTAAAAAGGAAAATAGGTTTTTGTATTTTGATGGTGTGGTCAGCAGTTTGAATAAAATATGAGCTAGAATGCTTATTTTTTATAGTAGCTTGTATAGCTTATTCGGGCTTATTTTTAAGCTATTTCTTGGCTTATTGTGGGCTTATATGCCACGTTAACTTCCCAAAATCACTAGGAAACTGATTTTGATTATTTTTGTGTTTTGGCGTATGTTGTGGACTATTTTTGAGGCTTATGGTAGTAACTAAATGTGATACGTAGCTTATTAGCTTATTTTCAAGCTCTATATATGTATTTTTGAGTATATAGGCTCACGGCCCAATAAGTCTATTTAAGTTGTGGCTTAATAGGAGGGCATATTGTGGTCCGGATTATTTTCTACATATAAGTATATATTTATATATATAAATGGACCTTGGTTTTAGACTTGGATCGTATTTTAGACTTATAAATGTCTTAATGGACCATTGTTGGGCCTTAAAGCCCAATAAGCGATATTTAGTCGTTGTGAGAGTTTTGTCGGACTTTTGAAAATGGAAATGTATTTACGACGTGATATTGAACGGTATTTTGGGAAAAACGTTTTAGTAAGCGTTAAAGATTGAGAATTTGGAATTTTGTCGAAAAGTGTCGAATTTATGAAAAGTGTTGAAAATAAGGTTTGAAACCTTGGAAAACGTTGTTTGAGCGTACGGGTCATGTCGAAATTTCGTAAAAAGTTTATACTTAGAAATTTTCCTAAAAACATGATTTTTGATTTTTAAATAATAAAATATTATTAATTATTTTATTTATTTAATAAATTCACTAAAAGACAAAAAATATAATTTTTCTCAAAACTTCTCTAATGTGTTTATTATGAGTAAACGTTTCATTTTTAACCATATTATGATTATTTTGAGGTGACTAAGGTTTACCGAATGGACTTGTCGAAATATATTTATAATTATTAATTATAAATATTTATTTATATTACTTATCTATTTTCTCTAAATAGTATAAGTATGTATTATCGGGAATGGAGATTTTATATAAATGTGGAAATATGTCGTCAACCAAAAACTTCCCCACACCACTAAATTGTTTTGGTTAATTGTACAACGCGTCTAAACTCTATGCATCAAACATAAAGATTGTTTTGGAATTGATGATTAAATTGGACATTACATTGGACTAGGCTTGTGTGGTCGTCGTTGCATTTTCTTGTGTATTGAGATTTGGATTCAAAAGACTGCCTTAAGGTTGAGTTCTAGTAGCCCACCATATTACCTGTTTTTCCGTTGGGAGAAAATGATACTCAAATGTGTTTTGAAATGTTTTGAATTGAACTGTGCGAAATGTGGTTTTGTTTTTAGGAAAAGATAAGTGCTTATCACTGTTATGTGAATATTATGCATTATTATAAATCGGATTGGGTACGCCTACCCAGTGTTATAAGTTATAGGATCTGATTGGTTACCCTACCCAGTATTTTGTATGAAATAGGAGCGGATATTGTACGCCTACCCAAGTTTGTGTGAGGTCCTGCCCTAATATTAGTGCTCCAGCTGGTAGGCCCTTTAGGTGCGTAAGTGACATATGGTGATATGACTAAACGTATGATCTAAGCGTCTTGAATTATATGCAATATATTCACTGTCATAAAGCACTATTGTCCACTGTTTAATATTGGCACAACTATTGGGTTTAAGGTCTAAACCTACGAGCTCACCAACATAATTTTGACGTTTTCGAGTAACATTTTTCAGTGAAGTGAAAGTAGAATAGTTTTGGTAATTGTGATACAACTATAAAGTACCCGAGCATAATTTCTGACACTATGTTAGTTTAATATATGACAATTAATGTTTAAAGTGTCATTTAGTCTTACACATTAATCTAGTTGATTATTGTGTTGATGCATACTTAGATAAATTTGCATGCTTATATGTATATGTCTTATGCATCTTGGTATATATATTTCTCCAACTAGAATATTTTTCTTCACGTCCGTGACAAAAATATAAAAGTTATAAGAGTCGTAAAATCATCTTATATTCCCTAAAGTCTTCACTCACACGTTCTCTTAATCATCATCTCGCCTTCTTCCAAATAATCCACTCTTTTGTCAAGGAAAAGTTAGATACAAATCTAACACTCCTCCAAGTAGGTTTGATAGCTTAAATATTTCGTCCGAAATATTCAAGTAATTTTAACATGCGATCGCAAATGTTAAAGGTCATATCCAGAAATTCATATTCAAGCCTTTTAACAACATATGTTAAAATGCTCTTCCTAAAGCTAAAAGCTTACATCAACCTTCGTGTGACAAAGGTCTTACGAGTTTCTACATAAGTGATTCGTAGCCTCCTTAATATACACACCTTAAGACTAAGTACTTTCACTTCTGTTAGTCCTTTCCATCCCCTTAGGAATGTCATGATGGTTTATCGTCATGCTCACCTCATACACAATGAGGATCGAACATTATCCATCGATCTTAGGATAGAAAACTCATCAAAATTTGTCGTCATTTCCTTCGCGGCAATGTCTAAAAGGAAATATCTTCATCCAAAAAGTTTCGTCGGAAGACAACATCGTCGGCATCCTCACCAAACCACTCAAACGTGAACCGTTTAATTATTTAACTCTAGGTCTAGGAATGATGAAACAAGTCTCATAAATGTGTCATTTTAATAGTCTTGTTACTATTAAATACATTCTGATAAATCTCAACAACTTAAGCATTTCATCCGAAATGTTTAAGCATTTTTAATTCGTGAAATGCAAATTAAAATGTCACTCATTGTTCATGTCTAATTCGTTTCACAAAAACCTTAATCACGCCTATATTATTATATAGATGGTTAATATCTTCCGTCCACATTTCCGCTACCACCTTTAAGACAACCTCGTACCTTGTCATGTAATTGTTCTATGAACATTCGCAATAGTCGAAAAAAGCTACATAACTTCGTGGATGAAGTTCATCGTATGCTAAGCGTCATCCATCATAACATTGTCAAGCTCATCGCTTTCGTCTTTATTTTTCTTCATTTATTCTTTTTATTCCACAATTTATGTTCGGATGAGCACGAATTAAAAGGGAATGAAAATACAACCCAATTACCACACTTTATATCCTTTAACCAAATACTCTCAAGAACTCACATATGTGATTCTTATTTACTAGAAACCAACAATGAAAAACCGAGTCATCCTTACCACTACCAATCTCGAGTCATCCACCTAGTCATCTTCACAAGAAGATTCACCATGTAACCATTCCCCACAAGTGAATTTCGTAATGAAATGCGTCTCATCCTCATATCTCGACACTCATAAGCATGTGTGCCTATGTTGTCAAAAGTCAAGTGAATTTCATAATGAAATGCGTCTCATCCTCATATCCCGACACTCATAAGCATGTGTGCCTATGTTGTCAAAAGTCAAGTGAATTTCGTAATGAAATATGTCGCATCCTTAAGAACATCCCACACCCGTTCTATAATCATCCAATCATTTCCACTTTCTAGCAAGTGAAGAACACAAAGAATATATTCAATCTTCAAGTGTTGTTGAGTCATCACAAATGTCGAGATCCTTTCACAGTGTTCTTCCACATTTTCACAGTTTTTTACCTTTGTTCGATCAACAGTTAACAACCAATCAAAACATAACCCAACAAACGCTATATGTCAACACTTTCCCTTTCTATTCACTACTGTCCGTCTTCGTTATTATGTCGTTCCTCTCTCAAATCATCCTTATCATCAACATTTAGTTCGACCTAAAGTCTTACGATAATGTTTATCCTTAAACACCCCAAACATGAAAAGCATACATAATGCTTAACAAAGAAACCTTGAGGATTTAAGGAATTTCCTCAACACAACCCTTAGTCTATTCAAATCCATATCATCATCTTGTTAGATGACGATACCATGAAGGAACATGTCTATCAAAATACGTTCCTGACTCCTTATCCAAATGACTCTTAAATATGTCATTCACATAATAAATAAGTGTGTCAATCAATAAACGAATTTTGTTCTCGTTTATTAAAGTCGGTATTATACTGAATTTTGTTGGTCAAGTCTTAGTCCTTAAGCATGTGCTGGTTGAACCTTATCATTGGTTTCTAAACATTCTCGTGTCTTAAGTATACGTAATGATTCTTTTTATCATGGATTTAGGTTGTTGTTATTAAAACAACGATTGCATGTGTCTAGGTTTTAAATTCTCTTTTGAAATGTCATAGTTTAGAGTGCATATATCTAAGACATGCATGTCTTGCTCCCCGTTAGTGTATTGCTATATATATAGAGAGAGAATCCGGATCGATTGAGAATGTTTTTATTTTGAGAAGATTGAGAAGATTTTCAAAAACAATAGATTTTTAACTTTGATTCAAGTTTTTCAAACGTAGAACTCATTATAATGTGATTATAATTCAAAATGTGTAAAAAAATTTTGAACCAATGTTAAAAATATCTCGATTTTGTGATATAAGTGCAATACTGAATCATCTGTAGAAATATACTGAATCATTAACATAACTCGATTTTAACAATGATTTGTGAACCACATTTGTGATCTATAGATTCAATTCACCATTAAACGATGTTTACTTGTGAATCAAATCAAAAAAAAAAAAGAATAAAAAATGAATCAATGGCTCAAACGAAGATTTCTCAATCTTTCTCAAAATAAAAAAACCCCTTCTAAATGGAACTCATAGACCTAAATATAACTATATAAATATATATATATGATATATCTATATCTTATATATAGTATATTACATATATATATATAAAATATAATATATAGTAAATAGCTATCTTCGTTGTTATATATATGTGCGGTTTTCTACTAATTTTTTTGTAGCACACTTCCATCACTTGATTCCTTGGTGCCCCAAAGAAGGGGGAGCATACACCGAGGGGGAGTTGCAACCATTATGACATCTACACATTTCTTGATATGTGTATTCCAACACTTAAATATTGCTCCTATATATATTATGTTGCACGAAACTAACCCTTGATGTAGGTTAAGAGTTTGCAAGAAATTTGATCCATGGATCCGCTAAAGTAAATATACATGGAATGCAAGTGTCATAGGAGTGCAATGAGCTAAAGGGTACTCGGGTGTCAAAGTAGATATCTTGGGATGATTAAACAGGGTTGATAGGAGCAAGACTTCACTAGGGATGATGCAAGCTCGCCTCTTTGGTTCAAGGTTTGAAGTGTAGTATAAGTCTCGCCTAAGAGTCTACCTTTTTGCTTCGACAAAAGGGGGAGAAGAAGTGTAAACAAGTAACTTATACATTTTACTATGAGTTACGGTTTACATATTTTGTCATCATAAAAAAGGGGGAGATTGTTGGTAGAAATATTATGATATTTAATATATGCATTCTCTTCATGTTTTGGTGATGACAAACATGTAACTTATAACACATAACGTAAAGTGCTTAAGTTAATCGTAATCACAAATCATCAAGGCATTCATACGACAACATCTCTCGACGTTTCAACAAAGTTTGCACCCGACGTAAATCACTTGAGGTATGAATAAATAAATGCTTAATTTATTTTATGATCAAAGGAATTTTTATTTAACCTCACATTTTTTATTAAAATGTCACAAACATTTTTATAACTTTTACAAAACATTTTTAAATTTAAAAGAAATGTTTTATTCATAATAAATATTTTGAATTCAAATTTTCTACCTAAAAACGGCTAGAAATGTTCCAGAAAACACCTCCCC
>BQNB010118878.1:0-20912 GCA_026074375.1 Tanacetum coccineum
CTTCTCCTTCATCATCCAGAGTTATTTCGTCATCTTTGTTGGTGTCCAATACGCTCTTTTGATATGGTTTCACCCGTTGTTTATTTACGATTTCGTTCCCATCTTCATCGTACAGCTCAATTGCGCCATTTTCAAGTTCTTGCATATTGAAAACGGTCCGTACCATCTCGACTTTAGTTTCCAAGGGAACAACCTTAAGCGTGAATTAAAGAGAAGTATCTTATCGCCTTTTTCATAGCTAGTCGGTGCTTTTATCCGTTTATCGTGCCATCTTTTTGTTCTTTCCTTATAGGAAATGGATGACTCATAAGCATCAAGCCTCATTTCGTCCAACTCATTAATCTGTAAGAACCGATTCACCCTAGCTTTTGTAAGCTCCAGGTTGTAGTTCTTAATGGCCCAGTAGGCCTTGTGCTCTAATCGACAGGAAGATGGCACGCTTTGTCGTAGATTATTCTAAATGGGGTTGTTCCTAAGGGGGTTTTAAACGTTGTCCGGAATGCCCATAATGCATCATCTAACTTGTAGGACCAATCTTTCATGTTGTTTCCAATGGTTTTCTCAAGGATACGTTTTATTGCCCGGTTTTTGTTTTCGACCTGCCCGTTCGTTTGAGGGTGATACGCGGTCGAGAATCGGTGAACCACTCCATATCTTTTTATTGCTTTCTCCATTTGGTAGTTGCATAAATGAGTACCCCTGTCACTAATAAGGGCCTTTGGTATTCCAAATCGTGTGAATAGTCTCTTGAGGAAGTTTACTACGTTCCGAGCATCATTGGTGGGAAAGGCCTGAGCCTCTACCCACTTTGATACGTAGTCGATAGCTACCAGGATGTATTTGTTTCCGTTTGATAAGGGGAAAGGTCCCATAAAGTCAATTCCCCAAACATCGAATATTTCACAGACTTGGATGTATTTTTGAGGTGTTTCGTCCCTTGAGGAGATGTTTCCTGCTCGTTGACATGCATCGCAAACTTGGACAAACTTACGTGCGTCTCGGAAGATATGTGTCCAGTAGAACCTGGCTTCGAAGACTTTTCTTGCAGTAGTGGCGATGCCATGATGTCCTCCAGATTATTCGTTGTGACATTGTCGAAGGATTTGTGCTGCCTCATCTCCGGCCACGCACCTTCGTATGATTCGGTCAGCACACTGTTTGAATATAAACGACTCATCCCAAAAGTAATGCCTCAAACCGCTGAAGAATTTTTGCTTCTCTTGACGGGTGGATCGGAAGGGTAGTACTCGGCTAGCTAAATAGTTAGCATAGTAAGCATACCACGGTTCGTTGTTCTTATTAGAAATCGCCATTAACCGCTCTTCAGGGAATAAGTCCCTTATTTCAACCTTGGTTAGCTTTCCAAGGTCGGGGTTTTCAAGTCGGGAGAGATGATCACTTGCTATATTTTCAGCACCTTTCTTATCACGAATCTTAATATCGAATTCTTGGAGCAGCATGATCTATCGAATCAGCCGTGGTTTTGCGTCCTGTTTTGTGAAGAGATACCGCAGGGCAGAGTGATCCGTAAAAACAATGGTCTTAGATAAGACCAAGTATTGACAGAATTTGTCGAATGCGAAGAGGACAACCAAAAGTTCCTTCTAGGTAGTTGTGTAGTTCTCTTATGCTTCGTTCATTGTTTTGCTGGCGTAGTGTATGGGCTTGAAATGTTTGTCGATCCTCTGCCCTAACACTGCTCCGACAGCATAATCACTTGCGTCGCACATGACTTCAAATGGCAATAACCAATCTGGCTTGATCATGATTGGTGCCTGTGTCAGTTCACGTTTTAACTTATCGAATGCTTGGATGCATTCTTCAGAGAAATTAAATGGGGCGTCTTTAATTAGAAGCTGGTCATGGGCGTCGCGTTTTATGAGAAAAGTCTTTTTATGAATCTTTATAGAAACCAACATGTCCTAGAAAACATTCGTGTTGATGAATACTGACTAAAAACATTATTAATATTTTCGACCTCTCTACGTTTTGATAATCTCAAAATATGAAAACGATTAATGATAAATTATTTCGTAAACAAAATTAGTAGTAAATTATCATTTAGAAAATTTAAATCCTTAAAAGGTATGAATAATCAAATGCTTAATGCCATTTCATGAATCAAAGAAATATTTTTTTCAATCTCACATTTTTTTAAAAACGTCAACACATTTTTTATAACTTTTACAAAAACATTTTTAGAATTAAAAGAATGTTTTATTCAAAATAAATATTTTGAATTTAAAAGTTCTATCTTAAAAATGGCTATAGAATAGAAATTGTTTTCAGACAAATACCTCTCCTAGAAAAGACAAAAATGGGAGTGTCCAGGCTGGGCGGTCCCCTTATTATAAGGGATGGTTCCCCTCTAATTATTAAAGGGGACCGAACACCCTAATTAAGGGGATAGAGTCAGACGAATATTCCCCTTAGTTTGACTATTAAATACTACGACTATTTTCAATGATTTTATCACCTTTTGCTCACACTTTCTTTTGTTCTAAATAGTTTATATGCCCTTTTTTATTTTGATCATTTTAATTCATTAAATTCTTTGTTTTCAGTGATCCAAGCTTTTGATCCCTCAACGAGCAAGAAGAAAATACTTCACCACAAATGTAAGACAGGAATATAGCTTAGTGTGTGTCCTGTACCTTGTTGTATTTGTTATCATATCTTGTAATCATTTGTGTATTTTGTGAAAGTGTGATAGTAGTTGTTGTATATTAAGTACGATTGTAGGTGATCATTATAAAAGTAGTTAGATCAGGGTTTTGAATCTTGTAAGTTTATTTTAGGTGTTAGATTGGTGTGATTCAGATAGTGTTTAGTGAAGAGAAGTTATGAAGAGAAGTATAGAAAGGTTGTGAAGAAGTTGTAAAGTGAAGTGAGTTGTGAAGTGAAGAAAAAGTTGTGTGGTGAAGTGAAGTAGTGATTGTCGTAAAGTAGTGTGGTTAGGTGTGATAGATTTGTTCTATCTAGCGATTAGATCGATATTTCGATTAGAGTCGAAAAAATTTGGTGTAAGCTAGTTGTTGTACGGTTCTCCGCCTAAAGGGAGCTTGTTGACATAGTGAAGAAAAACTCTAGAGTTTCGGTGCTCGGGGAGTGGATTAGGGTGAGAGTGCTTCATTACCGAACCACTATAAATCTTGTGTTGTGGTTTGATCTTTCCATTTCTTATCTCTTATCTTGCATACTTATTGCCATATATTTGTCATTACTTATTTTGATTAATGAATTTGGTTCATATTGAATTTTTATTTCTAAAATCGCCCATGTGAATTCTCATAAAGTCGAATCTAAGTTTTTTATTACTCTAAACTAAACATCATAATTAAATGCCGGTTATATTTAAAAACTCTTTCAACAACTTTTTAGTTTTCCCTCAAATTGTGGTATTTCAGAGCTAGTCAAACAAGATTTTTATAATAAACTGTATTTTAAAACTTGATCGATCTATGGAATAGGAAAAATAAAAATATTTAGAAGGGCAATCTATGCAAAGACCACCACTATTTGAAAGTGATGGATTTATTTATTGGAAAAATAGATTCGAAACTTATGTGAAATCAAAAGATCTAGATCTTTGGCATGTTATTACCTATGGTGATTTTCCTCCTATTCAAAATAATCCCGAAACTAAAAAGGATGAAATTGTACCATTTGATAAACAAAACGATGATCTTAAAAAGAAACTTGCTAAAAATAATGAAGCTAAAATGGTGATTTATAATGCTTTACCACGTAAAGAATATGAAAGAATTTTTATGTGTAAAACCGCAAAAGAAATTTGGGATACTTTATTAATCACTCACCAAGGTAATAGTCAAGTCAAAGATAATAAAATAGATCTTCTTGTTCAACAATATGAACAATTTACGATTCCGGAAGAGGAATCGATAGATAATGCTTTTGCTAGATTTAATACTATTATTACTAGTCTAAAAGCACTTGATGAAAGTTTTTCTAGCAAGAATTATGTTAGGAAAATTCTTAGGGCACTTCATCCTAAATGGCATGCAAAGGTTAGTGCAAAGGTTACGGTTATTGAAGAATCAAAGGATTTAATATCTCTATCACTTGATGAACTCATTGGAAACTTGAAAGTTTATGAAGTAATAATTAAGAAAGATTCCGAAATGGTCAAAGGAAAAAGAGAACAAAATAGATCTCTTGCTTTGAAGGCCAAAAAGGAATCAAGTGATAAAGATAGCTCGAATTCCGATAGTGAAGACGAAGAATACGCTATGGCCGTAAAAGAATTCAAATTTTTTTTCAAAAGACGAGGAAGATTTTCAAGACAACCACGAGACGAAAGAAAGTCATTTCAAAGAAGTAGAAGTGACAAAGATGGTAAAAGTGAAAGAAAATGCTTTAGATGTGGAGATCCAAATCATTTCATTAGAGAATGTCCAAAGTCGTCAAGAAGCAATAATCAAAATGCTTTCATTAGAGGAGCATAGAGTGATAGTGGCGAAGATGAGGAAGAAAAGACTAAAGACGAAACTTGTCTTGTAGCTCAAGCATCAAAAAAAATGCTTAGGAATTAAACTTAGAGCCGACGATGGATTAAAAGAGTAGTAAATGCTCGAAGCATCTGACGGTAACCAGAATTGTTTTTCTAATATACAAAGGTGAAATCACGGAGGAAACGTCAATTTTGGAAGCAATTTACGAGGCAACATTATAGGCAAAGGTACAATTTCTCATGACTCCCTAATTATTAAAAATGTTGAGCAGGTAGATATTTAAAATTTATTTTGCTTAGTATTGGTCAAATATGTGATCATAAAATGCAAAGTAGTAATTTACTCGAACATGAAGCAAATAATCAAAGACGAAAAGGACATGAGGTAGAGGAATTTAGAAAAATAGGGGCTATATGTAGATTAATTTAGGAAATAAACCGGAAGATAAAATATGTCTTGCAACTTTAGACGAAAACTCCACTTTATGGCATAGGAGATTAGGTCCACGCAAATATGTAATTAATTGAGGTAATTGGCTTTAAGGAATTAGTTAGAAATCTAACCTAACTATAAATTTTGATGACATTTTTTAACGCTTGAAAAATTGGGAAAGCAAACTCAAACGCGAGTCACAAAGCCAAAAATATATGTCAACGAACTAGAATGCTTAAGAATTAATTACACTGGACTTTATTGGCCCATCTGCCATACAAAGTTATGGAGGAAATCGTTACACCTTAGTAATTGTAGATGACTATTCTCGATATACATGGACTAGATTCTTAGGAAATAAAAACGAAGCAAATCGAGAGAATTTGAAATATTTGTAAAATATTCAAAATAAAATTATAGATTTCCTAATAATTGTCAATTAGTAACGATCATGGTCGGAAATTTGATAATGAAGTACAATTTGGTAGTACACCACAATCAAATGGGGTAGTAGAAAGAAAAAATCGTACTCTACAAGAAATGAGTAGAACCATGTTAAATGAACAATCTATTCCATAAAAATTTTGGTGTAATGCGGTCGATACGTCAACATATATAATTAATAGAATTTCCATTAGACGTATTTTAGGAAAAACCCCATACGAATTATTAAGAGGAAACCTTAACTATTTCAAAGTATTTGGAAGTAAATGCTTCATTCTCAATACAAAGGATTACCTCACCAAGTTCGACCCAAAGTCGTATGAAGGTGTTTTCCTAAGATACTCTCAAAATAGCAAAGCCTATATAATCCTTAATAAACAAACAATGAAAGTAGAAGAATCCTTAAATGTGACTTTTGATGAAACTCCCTCACCGCCTAAATCATTACCTTTAGAGGATGATGATTTAGTCGAAGAAGATGCTATTGAGGTTAGTAAAACAAGAACCTTAGGAAATGATATCGAAGATAACTCTTTAGAAAATGATGAAATTATAAACATAAAAGACTCTAAAAGCCACCCTTTAGAAAATGTAATAGGTAATCTAAATCAAAGAACCCTTAGATCACAAGCTCAAGACAAAAGTAATTTCTTTTGCTTTCTTTCAACTATAGAACCAAAAAATATAAATGAAGCTTTAAAAGATGAAAGTTGGGTAATTGCCATGCAAAAAGAATTAAATCAATTCATAACAAATGATGTTTGGGAATTAGTCCCTAATCCTAAGGATATGGCTATAACTGGAACTAAATGGGTATTTAGAAATAAGCTTGACGAAAATGGTGTCGTATCTAGAAACAAAGCTAGGTTAGTTGCCGAAGGTTATAATTAACAAGAAGGAATTGATTATGACGAAACCTTTGCACTCGTAGCTAGAATAGAATCAATAAGAATATTATTAGCTTATGCTTGCGCATTAGACTATATATTATTTCAAATGGATGTAAAGAGTGCATTCCTTAATGGTTTTATCAATGAGGAGGTTTATGTGGCACAATCTCCAGGATTCATTGACTTTGCAAAACCCAATCATGTTTATAGACTTAAGAAAGCACTTTACGGACTTAAACAAGCTCCTAAAGCTTGGTATGATAGATTAAAAGCTTTTCTTATTAAACATGGTTATGCAATGAGAATGGTAGATAACACACTCTTTACTAAGAAAAAGGACTCTAACATCATCATTGTCCAAATATATGTCGACGACATTATATTCGGATCAACTTATCAAGAGATGTGCAATGATTTTGCCAAGATCATGCACGATGAGTTTGAAATGAGCATGATGGGAGAACTTAACTTCTTTTTAGGATTACAAATAAAATAATTAGATGATGGCATATTTTTTAATCAATCAAAATACATAAAAGAAACGCTTAAGAAATTTAGATTAGAAGACTCTAAGCCAATGAAAACTCCTATGTCCACAGAAACAAAACTCACAAAAGATGAAGAAGGTGAGTCCGTAGATAATACCAAGTATAGAGGTATGATAGGTAGTTTACTATACTTAACGGCAAGTAGGCCCGACATCATGTTTAGTGTTTGCCTTTGTGCACGCTTCCAAGAGGATCCTAAAATCTCACATCTTGAAGCGGTTAAGCGTATCTTCCGATACATTAAAGGCACTATACACTTAGGATTATGGTATCCTAAGGGGTCCGACATAGAAACCATAGTATATGCGGACTCTGATCATGCGGGAGATTATGTGGACCGAAAAAGAACTAGTGGTATTTGCACGTTTATGGGATGTTGTTTAACATCTTGGTTTTTGAAGAAGTAAACCGCTCTTGCTATTTCCACTGTCGAAGCTGAATATGTAAGCGCCGGAAAGGCATGTCAACAAGCACTATGGATGAAACAAGCTCTCGTAGATTATGGCATTAGGTTGGATGACATACCCATAATGTGTGATAACAAAGGGGCTATAGACTTAAGTAAGAATCCCATACAACACTCTCGTACTAAACACATTGAGATTCGTCACTATTTTCTGCGTGACAATGTTCAAAAATGAAATATTTCCATAGAAAAGGTTTCATCGGAAGATAACATTGCCGATATTCTAACTAAACCCCTTAAACATGAGCCTTTTAATTACTTACGTCTAGGTCTAGGAATGATGGAACAAATTGATTGAACACTTAGTCTCATTACCATAAATGATTGATAAGGTACTTAAATGAAAACAAGAACAATGAACTACAATCAAAAATTAAAATGCCAAAATCAAAAAATTAAGAAAAAAATAATCGTTAGATGGGAGGCCCCCTAAATTCTCAACGGGCGGTCCCTTTAAAATTAAAGGGGCCGGCCACATATTTAAGGGGACCGGCCATCTAACAGTAGGCAAAAGTTTTTATATTTTTTTCTTCTTCTTTCTGAGTCTAGGATTCTATTTTGCACAAAATCAAAAATTGGGAACTTAAAAATCAAATATTGGGAAGAATAATCTATATACAAGATTAAGTAACCTTGGTTTAGCCAAGGTTTAAGATTTTCTACTTAATATATGTATATGTAAGTCCCAATACATTTTATCAAAATCCTTCTCACGACTAAGAGCACATGAAAAAATCTATTTTCATACATTGTTGATATATGCTAAAAATATTTTTCAAATCATGCATAATGATCTCGCACTTGTTGTCAAAAATGTTAATCAATATTATATTTCAACAATCTTGATTGAGCAACAATAAATCAAGGAGCACTTGGATTATTTTTTAGGTTTTCTTTTCTTAGAGTCGAAATAATCGTCACTCCACATTTGTCGCATATAGGCACACACTAGGGTTATAAATACAAACACAAGTCTCATTTAAATGTGTTTACAACATACTTCTCTTGTTTAAGAAATCTTAAGAGCATTACAACTATTAGGAGTATTAAAACTATTTGTTTAATATGGTTTCTATTGAAGACTTTTATTTTACCTTCTTGCATGCTTGTCTACATGCTCTTACTTGCTAAATGCGTTTAGTCTTGATCATGTTTAAGACAAAATTAGAACTTTGTTTGCATATTTTCTTGCTTGTTAAATACTTTAGTATTAGTTGCCATAAAAATTAGGACTTGCTGCAAAATGACCACAAAATAGTCCACCTTTTTACCATTTCCTGAAAGAAAACAAAAACCTGGAAATTCTGGACACTACCAGGTGGCGGCCCCCTTATCTCAAAGGGGCGGTCCCCTTAAAATTAAAGGGGCCGGCCATATAATTAAGGGGACCGACCACCTGAAGCATGATTTTTACTGTTTATTTTTGCTTTTTGACCCATCTTTCACCTAGACCCAACTATAATTTCCCAAAATTCACCAACATTCCTTGGAGTGATTTTCTAACAATGTCCATCCATCCATAACTACATCATCTTCTTAGTATAAATCAACCTTCTTCCTCAAACACAATCACCACATTCATATTGTCTTCTCTAATGTCTTCCCCTCACAAACCTTTACCCAAACCTTCAAGGGTTGCCAAAATGTCCGTAAGACCCATATGGAGAAAGAAGTTGACCCATTGTAACTCTTCCAATGAGGTTGATGTTAATTTACCAACACCAAAACTCAAACCACAATCTCCTCTCAATGAACCATCACAAGAAAAACTTCCTACTACTCATTCAAACCATGTTTCACTACAATCTCACTCACCTCTACTTAGTGATTCTTGTGACACTAATGTTGGACAAGCTTCCATTCCACCATAAAGCATCAATCAAACTCAACTCACACAAACCCCATTCCCTCACTTACTCATCAATCTACATGTTGCTAATGTGCTTCATGCTCAAACTCCACCCTCACCTCAAGGTGACAACCACACTCAAGCTCTACATCATCCATCTCCAAGTAGAGAAATGCTCATGAATGACATTAATCAACTTCAAGACCTATTAAACCTCCTAGCCATTCACCTCTCACAACGTAACACTCCCCCATCACCTTATTCTTTAAACTTAGCTCACACCCTCAACTTGGATCAAGTTAAACAACATGTTGGTTATTGTCCTTGTTGCATATTTACTCAAAAACAATTCCTAACCTTGAGTGAAGATATCAATTGGATTGAATTTCTTCTTACTCGACCACAACCACCACCTCAAATTCAACGTGACTATCCTCCAACAACCACCTCCGCTCCAGACTCTCCACTAACAACCAACTAAGCATGATACATGCTGACTTTTTCTCGCTTTCAAATAAATGACCAACCCTCTCCCTTTGCAAGCAAGTCCAATAGTTTCCTATGACAATCTAGGAATATTAGGACCTTTGTAGTTTAAATTTTATGTATGTTGTCTTAATATGCTTTAAGCATATTATTTGATGTATGATTGTGTTTTATACACAACTTCTATGTTTAATGAATGATCTTTGGTATTATGCTTTAAAGTGTAATTTTTTTTGTTGATATCATGCATTTTTCCTTTCTTTGCTATATGTTAGAAACATTGGTGTTGTTCTTCTAACTTGTTTTTGTAGCAAAGTTACCATAGCTTGATTCCTTGATGCCCTCGAACGAGGGGGAGTACACATTAAGGGGGAGCATTTATTTCGTCGGTTTACTAACATTCATCGACGAAGCCTTTATGATTCTACCAAAAGGAGGAAAAATAGAAATAAAACTCACTAAATACTTGTTTAAAAATAATTTACATTTAATGAGTTTAGATTTTGTAATCATCAAAAAGGGAGAGATTGTTGATAGAAATAATGCATAAAAACATTATTAATATTTTTCGACATCTCTACGTTTTGATAATCACAAAATGTAAAAATGATTAATGAAAAATTATTCGTAAACAAATAATTAGTAGTAAATTTTTATTTTGAAATTTTAATTACTTAAATGTATGAATAAATAAATGTTTAATGCATTTTATGATAAAATGAATTTTTATTTAACCTCATATTTTTTATAAAAATGTCACAAATTATTTTATACTTTTCAAACATTTTTAGATTTAAAAAAAAAAAAAGGTTTTATGTAAATATTAAATATTTTGAATTCAATATTTTTCTACTAAACGGCTAGAAATATTCCCGAAAACACCTCTCCCAGAAAAGACAAAAAAGAGGGCGTCTGGGTTGGGCGGCCCCCTTAATTATAAGAGCGGCCCCCTTAATTATTAAGGGGACCGACACCCTAATTAAGGGGGCCGACCAGACAAAAATCCCCCTCAGTTTACCTATAAATACTAGACTATTCCCTACTGATTTTTTCACATTTTGCACACACTTCTTTCTGTTCTAAATCAGTTTATACTCTCATTTCATTCCTTTGATCATTTAATCATAAAGCTTTGTTTCCAAGTGATTCAAGCTTTGATCCTCAAGTGCAAGAGAAGAATACTTTCTACCATCAAGTGAAGAAGTATTATAACTTAGTGTGTGTCCTTGCAACCTTGTTGCAATTGTATCATATCTTGTAAATCTTTTGTGTATATTGTGAAGGTGTGTGTCATAGTTGTGTATATTAAGTAGATTGTGGTGATCATTGTAAGTATAGTTAGATCGGGGTGATCTTAGTAAGTAGTGTTAGATTGGTGTGTTTAAGATAGTGTTTAGTTGAAGTGAAGTTGTGAAGAGAAGCATAGAAAGGTTGTGAAGTGAAGTGAAGTTGTGGAGTAAAGTAAAGTTATGAAGTGAAGAAAAAGTTGTGTGGTGAAGCGAAGTAGTGAATTGTCGTGAAGTAGTGTGGTTAGTTGTGATAGATTGGTTCTACCTAGGATTAGAACTCGATATTACGCTTAGTGTCGGAAATTGGTGTAAGCTAAGTTGTGTACGATTTTCTCCGCCTAAAGGGAGCTTGTTGACATAGTGAAGAGAACTCCCGAGTTTGGTACTCGGGGAGTGGAGTAGGGCGAAGAGGTGCTTCGTTACCGAACCACTATAAATCCTCATGTTGTGGTTTGATCTTTCCATCTCTTATCACTTATATTGCATACTTATTTCATATCTTGTCATTACTTATTTGATTAGTTAAATTGTTCATATTGTGCACATTATGAATTTACATAAAGTCGAACCTAAGTTTTTATAATTAAACCAAACATAAAATTAAAAAGCGGTAAACTATTGAACCCCCTTCTAGTTTTCCACAATCCTTATAGCTCTTATGTCTGCAATAGGAGAGAAGGTTTCCTCATAATCTACGTCGTAGGTGTGGGTATAACCTTTTGCTACAAGATGAGCTTTAAAGGTGCGTACATTGCAATCCATGTCAGTCTTTTCTTGAAAAGCCATTTACTCCCAACAATTCGACCATTAGGAGGAAGATCAATCAAACACCAGACTTGGTTATCTTTCATAGATTGCATTTCTGTATTCATAGCATCAAGCCATTTTTCAGATTTAGGATCTGATAATGCAGCTTTATAATTAGGAGGTTCATTAAGATCCCCTAATTCATGCTCCTCATCATCTACATAGAAACCATATCTATCAGGTGCTTGAGATATCTTTCTGGATCTACGACTAGGAACTTCCACACTATGGGGCTCGACCTCAGTAGGTTCGACCTCATCGTGTCTTTCGCTAGTATTTTCAGAAGGTTGTGTATCATCTTCTTGAATTAATTCAAGTCCTACGTCACTTCCACTCGCTTTGAGTAATCCGTGACTCGCAATCGTTTCTTGTAATGCGAGACTATTCTCAAAGAACTCAACATTTCGAGCAACAAAAATCTTGTTCTCGAGTGGATATTAGAAGTAGTAACCCATCGTTTCCTTTGGGTATCCTACAAAGATACACTTAATGGATCTGGAATCAAGTTTGTCAGGCGTGTCTCATTTTACGAGTGCCTCACAACCCCAAACATACACATGCATGATCTTGATTTGATTATCTAAATTATATGAAGTTTTGATGTATGAGATATGTTAGTAAGATATGTTTATGGCATTTACATGTGTTTTAATTAGCGATTTGGATGAGTGTTCAAATGAATTTGTAAGTAGTTTTAGAGACTGTTTTGAGGTCAGTAGAAAAACATGGCTTTTCCCAATAATTTTTGACTTAGAGCCTACTGGATGGTTTATCAACTCCTCCGGATGAGGGAGTTATGGCCATTTTACGATTGCTAGTCAAATCTGGAACATCGTTTGGAAAACAAGTTAAACTCTAAGTTAATACTCTAAAATGTAGGATAGGAAAGCTAATCTCAGTAGTATACATCTTAATCTAACTTCTTCAAGTGGATTCACTTTAATAGCTATCATGGTTTGGAAAATACGTCAAAATTAGTTTTTGGTAGGAAAACTTGGGACTGCTGCAGACCAACAGTATAAATTGGTTAATTGCAGAAAACCTTCTGCCTAAGAAGGTCTGTATTATTTGATGCGGTTGTAGAAATAAGTTCAAAGTACATGTGTCGAGTTGGCTAGAGCCATATCTCCTCCGGATGAGTGAGATATGGCCGATTTACGGAAACTAGTCAGTTCTGAACTACTATTTGAAAAAAGGATTTATCTCTAGATTTTTACACTAAAGTGTTGGGTTTTTAAAACATGGTTAAACACTAGACATCATAATATTTCATCTATCTTTGGATTCAACTTGATAGCTATTATAAAATAGGATTTATGGCCAAAACCGTAAGCGTTGGAAATTCAGCGAACTTTCTGTTTTGAGTTATGATTAGTAAAAACTCATTTCCCGTGGATTGGTAAATGTTTTGATTAAATGGCCTAATGTTATGGAAACTAGACTTAAATATCTTTCCAGGGGTGAAATCCCCATCCATTTATCTTTTATAGGTTAAGAGATATAGTCTTGTAAAGTTGACTAAAAATTCAGCAACATAGTTTTACGTCTTTTCTTGAGAAATAAAAGTGCGGCCACATAGTAATAATATAATAATTGCTATATGAGACTTGGTAGACACTTAATGTAGTATAAGTGCATGTTGTATACCAATTTGGGGATAAAAATACTTTGGTTAAGTCTTAATGCAATGCCATGCATATCTCGGAAACATATCTCATGACCATTTGATTTATTTTTACGTATCGATCTTCTTTATCATTCTAAGTCGCGTCACATCTTTTAGGTTGTTCTTAGACGCTTCTCGCTCGTCCGAAGATCCATATCACTTCTGGTCTTCATAACTATCAAGGTGAGTTCATAGCCCCACCTTTTCTCTTTTAATGGTTTTCATAAACTGTTTTCGGGGTGAGAATACATGCTCATTTTACCAAATTGATTTCTACTACTTAAGCGTTAAATGACTATTTTTACTAAAGCTTTTACTTGCTTACTACCTGAATTTTTAATACATGGTTGATTACTTATGAACTTACTAAGTTTGATTTGCTATGCATGTTTTTTTTTACCTTCGGACACAAGTGTTGTTTCAAACTGTATGCTATGCCTGATATTAATGCCTGATATTATTGCCTAAGTACCTTCTCTGCCACTTAAGTCCCCTGTTTATCATGAACCGTCAGTTGCTAGTGTAGTGAGCGCGAGTGTTGTGGATAGATCTATCGGGACTGACAATCCCCACCTTTCTTTGGGGTCACAAGCTGACTCATGGTGCATTGAACATTTGAGGTATTACTTTCTAGGATGTTTGGCAGAACATCCTACTTTTGTGGGGCATTCCAATCTATTGATTGAAGTACGTTAAGGTTTCGGTGTCATGAGCTTAGTGCAATAATATATACTTAGACTTGGTGAATTTGTTTCTCTTGTCTACATTACTTGTTTTGGACTTCGGAATACGTACTTAGTCCACCATTACTTAAGTCTTGTGGTCCACTTTTAAATACTACTTGATTTACTGAACCACTACTTGGATTTCGGAAATAATACTTTGAAATGTTGTACGCCACTTTTATTACTGGAATATTACTTGATTTATTTCAATACTACTTTTACTTAAACCTATGAATTCACCAACATTATTGTTGACGTTTTTGCATGTATTTTCTTAGGTTATATCTTGTTAGCTGAGCTTTGGGAGCATTCGAGACACGTGGATATCAACAAAACTCAATGACTCAGTTTTCTTCACATTTGACAACTTTTTAACTTCAAATATACAAAATGATTCACGTTTGAACTCTTGTAATCTTGTTAAATTATAAATTATTGGGACCTGAATTTACTCTGATTTATTTAAATCGGATGTGACATTTTATTAAACGTCTCTTTTGATTTCGTTTTCTATAACTTGTGAGTATGGACTATGAAGTAGCACCCCAAGTGGCATTCCGCTGCGTTGTGATTTTATGGGGGTGTTACAGGATCGAGTTCAAGGTATATTATAACAGTTCCAGTCCTGAAATCATCAATTTTCTTGGTTAGACGCATGAACGACCTTCCAAAAACCACCCCTGGTTCGACGTCATCATCTTCGGGATTGATTATGAATTTCACAAAATAAATCTCTCCTCTCAATGCAACGATCAATTCCTTCTTAACCACTTTATTTCCACATTTCACCTCACGATCCAGACATAATTTCACTACAAACTCATTTGAGATCATGTTTTCTTCTATTCCAAGATTTATCTCCCTGTCATATGCTTCTAATCCTTTAACGAAATAAGGTGCCCCAAATCTGTCGATAATCTCCTCGGTATCCATTTTGTGAAAAACCATAGCCTTTGTTTCTTTCTTTCCTCCACTGTTAGTTGTGTCATGATACTCGGGAGAATTCCAGTCTCCATGTCCTTCAGCTTTGTCACTTGATATTTCAATGACATTTTCTCCTAGGCAAGTTTTTCCAACACTTGAATTAGGATCCATAACTTTTATAGGACAAAACAATAATAGAACAACCGTTAGTGGGTTAGTCAAAACAAGTAATATAACCCTTTTACACTTACATAATATTAATAAGCAGATAGCAATTAATAAACGGAGTAATTTATCTATGAAAATTAAGAAATAAGCATTTTTTAATTGTCCAGGTAATAAAGTGTGTCGCACTTTGTAGTAAGTGCGGCGCACTTCCTGAGATTTTTCAAAATTTTTACTTAAGAATAGGTGCGTCGTACTTTTGAGATTTTCAGTTTTAAAAATTTTAAACGCTTCATTTTTATAACTTTAGAATTAATCATATTATTAATCTTAATAAACATATTAAAGACATCAGTTATCATTTCATTAAATATGTATATAATCATATAGCAATGATTGAGGTCAAAAAATTGTGTCTTAAATTTTATTAAATTTTCATTTTTCTATTTTAAATAAGCATAATCAGATAAGCAATACTTAGAAAATAAGATAAACATAAAAATAATCATGGATTTAAATAAGCAAGACATAAAGCAGTATTTTTTTGGTTTTTTTATTTTAACGAATACAAGAATTCAACAAATAAGCACATAAGGAAAAAGTTCCACATATTTTCAGTGTTGATTTTACAGTTTGAAATGGTTTTTAGTTTTGGTTCTCTCTTCTTAAAAACTGGTTCTATTTTGTAAAAATGCAGGAAGTGCGGCGTATTGGTGTTGTTGGGAATTATTGAAAACGACTAAGTGTCGTTTCTGCTGTTAGAGATGTTCGTTTCTGCTGATGGCATTAAGTGATTCCTGTTGATTATGATCCTGCTGGTCATGTTCTCATTTCTGCTGACAGATATAGAATCTGCTGATCTTATTTATAGACGTGATTATTGTATGCAGGAATTATAGTTATATTCTAGAATTATCTCATGAAGATAGGAATGAGATATATTAGGAAGAGATTGATGTATATCTCTTACGCGTTTTTAGTTTATTATCTCTTACGCGTTTTTAGCTTTAGCAATTTAGGGTTTCTTCTCTATAAAAGAAACCTTTAGCTTTAGGGTCTGGTACCGATTACAAATTACAAAAACAATTTATTGTCAATAGAGAGATCCATAGAGGATCATTGTTTATATTTGTTCTTCTTTATACTGCATTGTTTAGTTTCCGCCTAAATAATTGTTAGAGTCTCTCACGTATATACTTGTGATTACATAAGTACTATACAACCACAAAGGCTAGAAGATCTATCTAGTTCAAGATCCTAACAGGTGTAAGTACGACGTAATTTCTGGAATTTGCAGAAAAACCATCGCACAAAGGTATTGTGCGGCGCACTTTCTGAAGAAAAACGATTTTTTGGGTCAGTTTGCCAGAAAACTATACGGTGATTTTGAAAATTTGGTTGTAAAACAACAATGACTTAACTAAGAATGATTTCAATCCCCGGCAACGGCGCCAAAAACTTTGATGTGTTTCTAAAGCTTTAAATTTATAAGGCTGAAAATACCGGTTTATTAGACGAAAAGACACGGGTAAAAGTATAACCCACACATGTAGTATAATTTCTAGGTAAGACCAGGTCGTTCCACAAGATTGGTAATTCTAAGTAAAGTCGGAACGTTTTACGAAAAGTTATCTTATAGATTGTCACGATCTAATGATAAAGGTATATTTCAAGATATAAAAAAATGTTTATTTAGGAGATAAGAGTAAATAAGAATAAACTTGGGAAGATAACGAGTCATGAATTTTAGCATAATCGGTTAAAGAAACATGTAGTTTACTTAACAGATTGTCTATTTCTCATAATGAAAAATCCTTTTGGCCTTTACTTTTAATTATGAAAAATGCTTTAAGTTCGATTCGCGTTTTGGAAATAATAAATATAAACCTGCTCAACCAAGTTCGTTAGACATGAGGTTGAGCGTTAAACCTTTTTATTCTTGGGTTAATGATCATTTTAATAGCCAATCCTCACAAGGCTAAGATCGAGTTGTTCATAGACAAACAACTAGAAATCAAGCACAAAGCCGAAGCCTTTCGACCTATATCCGGACTAAGTGGTGATCAAATAATGATTAAAGATTCAAGTATAAAAACATCAAGTTCATATTAGTTAATTCTAAAAATCATGAGTTTATTTAAGTTTGATTCATAATACCCTCATGATTCCCAAATAAACATGATAGACTACTCCATAGTCAAAGAAACAAAACACATGACAAGCATGATAGATTTAGAAAACATTATATTCAAAAGGATAACGTGTTTATACCGATTCCACAAGCAAATTATATGATTCTTACAAGAACTTTCTTTGAATGAAACAATAGTAACCTGGAATTTCCACTAATAACACTTCTTCCACAACCTCTTTGAGATCAGATGCAACTTCCTTGAATGATTATACTCCTGGAAATGATGAAGATCCTAAGAACTCTTTAACAATTCCCCAAGAACTTTCTTTAAAAGAGAACTAGAAATGATAGAGTAAGATTACAAAATACCGGGTATTCGTACCCGGTATAAAACCGAAAGACATACGATTAACTATTAAACTACGAACTATTATAAACAATAAATAAACGGGGTGACCAAGTCTTTTACTCATATCTAACAATCTCTTCCTAAGGGAGGTCACCCTTGAAAACACTAGACTTAAGCTCTTTCAGCTTGCAGTCTCTTGATTCTTCATGTTACATCTAGTACTTTGTTGTAGTGATCTTTAGATAACAATTGAGCTTGATCACTTTGACTTGTTTTGATTTTGATCATGACTTTCTTTAGATCATCAATCCAAACTAACTCTCCAACATCTATTAATTTATTTCCAATCTGTGCACTTGAGAAGAAGAATATATATCAGAGTTTGCGGAAGCTTGACACCTTTATGAGATCTTTCATAACTTCATAACATGTGTAGGACTGTCTGAGCATTCGTTATTAACTTGACATTCTGGAACTGGGATCTCCATCTCCATTTCTCCATCTTTAAATGATCCTGTAATAAAACAGTTAGCAATAAAGAGAAAATTGATTTGAAAAATCAGTCTAAGTGTTAACTAAAAATATTTTGTAACACTTCGATAGTTTTGATTGGTTGTCAAATGTTCAATAACCGTCAATTCTTATACTGGAACAAGTTTGATTCACTCAGAATCGCACCATCGTTTCTTTCCAGTTGACACATGTTTGATTCTTGTAGAATCGAACAAGCCACCTACCTAGAGCTTGTTTGATGTTGGCTCGCAGATGTCCATCTTCATTGTGAATAGCATCTTGGTATCACTCTGATAGTTCTGGCAATATCACAAGTATAATGCGTAGGACTCTTAAGATAACCTTGTTTCCACAGTGTGTGAAATACAAGATAATTGGAAATGTGTCCTAACGAGATTAATTGATGATCTCTGCTCTAGACTCGAAAGTGTGCTATTGATATTAGTGATCAAAGGCTGAGGCTGACTGCCACCTTTATCAAAACCGACTACTCGGAGTGATTGAGACAGTAATTGCATGTTTAGTCTCCGTGACAATAAGACAATTTTCTTCAAAGAAACTCGAATGGCTTGGGGAAGGTTGTGCATTGTCATCACTGCGTTATGATGTCGTCTTCACTGTCAGCAAACAACTTAGTGATCTGACAGCATATGTATTGACCCGGTTTCCTGCTTAAGTGTATGTAGTGACTTCTTTCTTTACACCCTTTATCTGTACAATTCTTTTTCATTCCTCAACCCCTTCAGTGCTTACCGAGACTTCAGCACACCTTGTTGGTAATATTTCCAGTACTAGCTCCATCTCAGTCGGCACTTATTCCTTGTATCTCACATTATACTCCTTTTAATCATACCTAAATGAACTTCTGTACTAACTAGTGTATTGTCCTGGGTAAGCCCTCCGGTTCTGCAATCATTAGGAACGAGTACCTAACCATACCGATCCTTATAACTCGAATAAAAGTAAATACATCTCATCTTTTGGTAAAGGTATAGTTCACCTTGCCATAAAATCACTGTTGAAAAACTCAATCAGGTACTTATGATATAACTATCAAAGTGTTTAGTACCCGATTGTTTTTGCATTTCAGAAAAGCTCCCCCTCAACATGTGCATCGGTATTCGAAACTGTTTAGCACATGGGGGTGGAGAATACACCTTGAGAACCTTAGATGTATGATCATATTTTAGTTACAAGCTGTGTATGGAACATATTAATGCTCCCCCTCAATCGTTGAGGGTATGTGTTAGTGTCAGATATGATAATTTTGAAAGATTTTTTCGTTAAACTCAAAAACCTGGTTTTTTAAGTTTAATGAAAAACTCATGAAAGATTCATACTCTGACACATAACATCAAATTCCATACAACTTAGAATGTACAAGATGTATGTTGCATTACCGATGATATTGATCTTAATCATTCACTTCTCTTGATTAGTTGGTAGCCAATATCTCTGAGTCTTCCACTAATGATGCATTCGAGATTTCTGATCTTTAACTTTCTCCCAAATATCTCGATGACCTGTAGGTTTTTGTAGTGGAGGTGGTGGTGGTGGAAGTGTTGATGTTGTATCAGTTGTCTCTGTTACGCTAGAGGGAAGCTGATGCAGTGAGAGCTCTGAAGATTTGATTCCTTAGCTTCTTTTGTCTCTCCAAGACCCGGTTACACTTTCCAATCGACACTCAGACATTAAATTTGAACAACACTCTCCCCCTTAATCGATGACCTGTTTTCTATTGAAAGAGCTGTAGTCATTGATTGAGTGTCAAATTGTCCGGATTGATTTTCAAACAACACTTTTACCACCGTGGTTAACACAAATAATTTTGAAGAATCAATTAAGAAAAATTATTTGGTTATCAAATAGGAAGACTTCTCTTCCAAATTAAGAAAAATGCACTGAAACATACACTAATCCCAAATTGCATGGATATAAAGTAATCCATGCCCGGGTAAAACTAATTACCCGTTGTTACGAACAGTTGTCTTTCAGACGACAATCTTTCCTTCAAATGAGAATCGGGTTGCAATTTGAAGAAATTGCAAACCATTTTGTAATTCCAAATGACTTAAAATATTTACCAAGTCTATTTTTATGTACTTATGTACAAAGGATACAAGAGGACACTTCATTTACTCATCCTCTCCTTCTTGAAGGCGTTTGAGGGTTTCAAGGGTTAAACTCTTCATCCCAAGTCGTGGGAGTAGAAATTTGAAACGCTCTCTTGGTAAAGCTTTTTTGAGGATATATGCCAGTTGATAGTTTGTTTCCACGAAGTAGAGATCAACCACTCCATTTTCTACTTGCTCTCGAATGAAATGGTGTCGTATGTCGATGTGCTTAGATCGTGAGTGCTGGACATTGTTGCAGCTTAGAGCAATGACACTTTTGAATAGAAAGCCGTAGTCTTTTAGCTGAGATCTCATCCAAAGGATTTGAGCACAACATCCAGACATTGCAATGTATTCTGCCTCTGTTGTTGAGATGGCCATGCTTCTTTGCTTCTTTGATGACCAGCTAACCAATCTATCTCTAAGAAACTGAGCACTTCCCGACGTACTTCTTCTCGAATCCTGACATCCCGCATGATCCGCATCTGCATAAGCTGTTAGTGATATAACATTGTCCTTCGGATACCAAAGACCCATGTTAATGGTTCCTTTTAGGTACTGACTCGCTTCAACTCACCCCTATTTATATATCTATAAATACAAACAAATACAAATACACAACGAGGGTCAGAATCCGCG
>BQNB010118879.1:0-20912 GCA_026074375.1 Tanacetum coccineum
TAGATATTTGTTGGTTCATCACTCTATAAAATTTCACAGTATTCGCTGTATAAAAATTGTATTCATTTCTTTTTTTTCGTTTTCGCTGTATAAATATTTTATATTGTTTGTAATTCATTAACTGTTACTCAATGTATTACTTGGATACTCACAAGGCGAGCCCGCCCATCAGGCGGGCTTTGCAATTAGTATATATATATATATATATATATATATAAAAGTGACTACAAATATTTGTTTTTAAAAGTTGCATTGAAAGTGCAAGTCGGAGAGCCCTGAAAACGATTATTTCTCATTTATCTTTTTAAAAAATTATTTACTTTTTGTTTTAAGCCTCTTTTTTTTGTTATTGGACCGAATTCGACACAAGGTATTCGTAAACTCAGAGACGCCACTTATAACATTTCATCGTTTGAATCAATGTGGAAATGTAGCAATGACTATTCTAATCAATTTAATTGGAGTATATAAAAAGCAAAAATGGCAATAATTAGTCTGACTAAATTAGTAGTTGTGGCAAGGAGACAACTTGTGTTAATTGACATTCTTTCAATTCAAGCATTGTTATTTAATAGATAGTGTTCAATTATTTGTTTACATATTATTTACTTTCTTGATTAGTTGGCCGGCTTAAGAAGAGGTTAAATAAACTTAGGGGATGTTTGTTATGGAACTTTGGTATGGGTTTTGCATTGACAAAAAATTAGTTATTTGTTTGATTCTTTTTTTTTTGAGAGGAATGATAGTTGGAATCAAAAATTGATAGTTGATCACATATGTTGGTTTCACTTGTTTTTATACATTTTTGTGGGTCAGCATTAAATTTCTCTCTATGCATGTGTGGGACTCATTTTATATCTCTCTATTTATTATCTAAAAAACACTTTTTATTTTTATTTTATTATAAATTATATATAAACAAATATAATTTCTCTCTTATAAACCAACCTCAAATTCAAATCACAAACCAAATCTAAATCCTAATCCAACCCCACCTATAAACCAAACGGGCCTATAAATTCTATCAAAAAATAAGATACAAACTCAAAACTGTTTTGTTAGAAAGAACACGGACTGCTGGAACTTGGTTCATATCATCGCCGACCACTTGGCACCTCTCCCTTTTCGGCATATCTATTAGGGACTTGTTCAACATTTCCCTCCCACGCTATTATAAAAAAGGGCATGGAGCCCAGTTGAAACTGGTCATAAATCCCAGTTTTATATACGGGTTCTAAAGGGAGAGGTACAATTCGAGATGTAAATAGAGCCCGATTTCAGAAAGCGGCTATTTTTCTCGTTATAGAGCTCTTCGATCTGTCAATTAAAAACATGGCTTTATGTGACTAAAGAAAAGTTAAAGTAAAAGCATTTTATGTCATATTCAAGCTAATAAATCTCTCTTAATTCTATCTTGTAATTTTTTTTCTAGCTAGCAATACTACCCTCGAGCTTAGAATTTACCGATTTCTCCAATTGATTTACAGACTTATCAGCAACACCTTTCTGCACACAAATTGGAGTCAGACCTATATTATTTAACATGCTTAGAAAGAACTATAATGTTCAGATTAAATCACCTAAAAAGCCTCTGTGATCGCTGTAGACATTGTTTTCTCGATAACCGGCGTAATTGAGCGCACCACAGATGCAACGAGTGCAGATGTTTCCTTCTTCAACAATTTCTCGAATGTTGCAAGCAAGTCCTTGTATCCATTTGTGACCAGAGCGGAAACTTGTTGATTACGATCTCGGTTTGACTTCTCCTGCTTTGCAAATTCTTCTTGAGTCCGAGCCCAAACAGCATCAAAATTAGCTTTGTAGGTTTTCTCCATGGTTTTTCCTATGGCTGCCTCGATTTTTCGGCCTTCTTTGGTAACTGTAGTTGCAACCATTGTTGGTATCTGCTTTTGGAATTCCTTTTGATGGCTTAAAACCTAGAAACAAAATATACGCAAAACAGACAATTGTTAGAAAGAGAAAAGTTAATTTTCATACTAGTTTATGAAAATCCCCACCATTAATTTGGGTTTGATCTAATGGTGGAGATTAATCTAAGATTTAATTTTATCTAATGAACAAAATTAAACCTTAAAAAACATCATCACCCATTTCCTACCTTTGTGTTTTTTAATTAAAACACATTTTCACCCTTATTTTTTTAAAATTGCATATCGCAAAAACCGTAAAATGTTAAGATACATAAATTACACCATCGTGACGAGCATTTAATTATCTTTTAATAGAGGGGCACTTTCATATACTTTCGACAAACTTTTTTTTTGTAATTTTTTTTTCTAGATGCAGTATTTTGTTTGATATATCACTTGTGATATTACACTAATCTGTAAGTTAAAACACTTCGCATGCTTTCGTAAAACGGGTATAAATATTTGTGTGAAACTCCAACTGATTCATCGTTATTGGCATTGAAAAGTAAACATTCTTAGCTTTCCAACCATTTATCACACATAATTTTTGGACCTTTAAATCAAAACACTTTATTTATAGAAGTTTGTGAATAACGAAGAATTTAATTTTTTATAATCAAACCCGCTTGAAGTATCACATGTGATATAACATATCCGTAAGTTTGAACACTCAACAAGATGTCATGATATGAGCATAAATATTTGTGTAAAACATTAAATGATTTATCATGTTTGACATTAAAAATAAACATTTTTACCATTATAACCATATATCAAACATAATTTGTGAAATTAAACTAAAACACTATTTTCTCACAAAACTATGTTTTAACCCTTTTAATCATACTAACAGTATAATATCATAAGTGATAGATAACATTGATTAAATGTTAAAATTTTCAAAAATAACCACAGTTAGTGTCACATTATATTGCTTTATCACATGTGATATTAATTATATGTGAAATATCATAACTAATGTCACGTTATATTACTTTATCACATGAGATTTTATTACTCCATCCGTCTCACATTAAGTGTCCATAACATAAAAGCACAACGTTTTAGGTGCAATAAATTGTTACAATTATTAGTTAATCAAATGACAATTATACCCCTAATAAATATACTTTAAAAACTCAAAAAGTAGAAAAAAAACTTAATAGGCTATATATTTAAAGGGCAAAACTAGAAATTTAGTTATCAAGATTCCTTCATTTATTGTATTGGACACTTAATATGGGACAATCAAAGATACCATTATGGACACTTAATATGGGACGGAGGGAGTATTATTTATTTATCATTGGTGATACTACAATGTCAAGGGTAATAACTGTTAAGCTACGGGTGAATCTTAATTTATAAAAGTATTGGTATAGGGTTTAGTGGTTAGGGGTTTAGGGGTTTTGGTATAGGGTTTAGTGGTTAAGGGTTTAGGGTATAGATTTTAAAGTTTATGTATATATCACTTGTGATATTACACATAGTGGTCAGGAGTTTAGGGTTTTTGATATAGATTTTAAATTTTATATATATATCACTTGTGATATTATACCTATTGGTTAGGAGTTTAGGGTTTTTGGTATAGTGGTCAGAGGTTTAGGGTTTTTGGTATAGGGATTAGTGGTTGGGGAGGGGGTTTAGGGTTATTGGCATAGGGTTTAGTGGTTAGGGGTTTAGGGGTTTTGGTATAGGGTTTAGTGGTTAGGGGGTTAGGGTTTAGGGTATAGATTTTAAAGTTTATGTATATATCACTTGTGATATTACACATAGTGGTTTGAGGTTTAGGTTTTTGGTATAGAGTTTAGTGGTTAGTTGTTTAGGGTTTTGGTATAGGGTTTAGTGGTTAGGGGTTTGGGGTTTGGGGTTTAGTTGTTAGGGGTTTAGGGTTTTTGGTATAGGTTTTAAAGTTTATGTATACATCACTTGTGATATTATACCATGTGGTTAGAGTTTTAGGGGTTTATGGTTTTTGGTATGGGGTTCAGTGGTTAGGTGTTTAGGGGTTTGGTATAGATTTTAAATTTTATATACATATCACTTGTGATATTATACCTAGTGGTTAGTGGTTTAGAGTTTTTGGTATATGGTTTGGTGGTTAGGGGTTTAGGGTTTTTGGTATAGGTCTTAAAGTTTATGAGTATATCACTTGTGATATTATACCTAGTGGTTAGGGGTTTAGAGTTTTCTGTATAGGGTTTAGTGGTTAGGGGTTTAGAATTTTTGGTATTGATTTTAAAGTTTATGTATATATCACTTGTGATATTATACTTAGTGGTTAAGAGTTTAGGGTTTTTGGTATATGGTTTAGTCGTTAGGGGTTTAGGGTTTTGGTATAATATCAGTGATAGATAACATATGAAATCGGAAGAAACCGTTTGATAACTGTCGAAAACGTCTCAAAATGGCCAAAAACGTCTGAACACGGACAAAAACGTACAAACGCACGAACATGTACAAAAACAAATGAAAACGTAAGAAAACGGACGGAAACGGATGGATACGTTTGAGAACGGACGAAAACGTATGAAAACGGACAAAAACGTGTGAAGATAAAAGAAAACGTGCGAAAATGAAAAAAAGTGTTAAAACGTGCAAAAACAGACGAAAACGTATGAAAACAGGTGAAAACTGCGAAAACGTATGAAAACGCGTGAAAACGGACGAAAACGTTACCACAATAACGACACGAAACGTAAAAAACAAAAACGGCCCCGATAAACACAGACCAAAAAACGGTTATGAAACCGAATGAAAAAACGTGTTCTGTTATCGGAAGAAAGTGCACGAAAAAAACAATAACGAAATCGTACAAAAAGGGACGGAAACGTATGAAAACGGATGGATACGTCTGAAAATGACCGAAATTGGACGAAAATAGATGAAAACGTATGAAAACGTGCGAAAACAGGCAAAAACAAAAGAAAACGTGTGAAAACGGACGAAAATGTGTGAAAACGGACGAAAACAAAAGAAAACGTGCGAAAACGTATGAAAACGTGTGAAAACGAACGAAAGCATACAAAAACAGACGAAAACGTCCAAAAACGGAACAAAAACGTGGGAAAACAGACGAAAACGTGCGAGAACGTAAGAAAACGTGCGAAAACGGACGAAAACGTGCGAAAACGAACAAAAACGTAAGAAAACGTGCGAGAACGTAAGAAAACTTGCGAAAACGGACAAAAACGTGCTGAAACGGACGAAAACGTGTGAAATGGGTAGAAAACGTAAAAACATAAAAAAAACGTAAAAAAACGAAAAAAACGTACAAAATGTCAAAAAAAGGTCATTTAATTGTAATTTGGGCAAAATTTACCAACTCTACAAATAATTAGGGAGTGGTAGGGTGAGTTTTAGTAAATTTACAGTTTTGGCCCCTCTATGTTTTTTTTAATCTTAAATCTTGTCTTTTTAATCAAATGAAATAAGTGGTCCAGATTAGTTCCTTTACATGTAGGGAGAAACTAATATGCAAAATAACTCAACTCAATAATATATATATATATATATATATATATGGAAGGGATCAAGTGAGAAGAAAAAATATAATGAGAAGAATAAGAAGGATTTCTAGCCACACATTTTAAATAGGAAGGAGAATTTTAAGGAGAGATGCATACATTTTTGTAGGTGCATCTGAAATGTGTGGTTGTGGTTTCTTCTTATCATTCTCATTATAAGTTTTCTTCTCATTTGATCCTTACTATATATATATATATATATATATATATATATATATATATAGTTATGATCAAATAAGAAGTTTTCTTAAAATAAGAAGGATAAGAAGTAACTATAACCGCATATCCGAGATGCACCGACTTAAATTAGATGCATCTCTATAATCTTAGATGCATTATAACGCATCATAATGTGTTTTCTAGCTTTTAATTAGATGCATATATGTATATTAGATGCATTTCATTTTTTCTCTTGTTTTTTGTTCCTCTGCATGTGTCAAAATCATGAAAATCAATTTGCACCATCTACGCATCAAATTAACGTTCAAAACTCAAAATGGTGCATCTAAATGAATAAAAATGCATCTAATGCAAGTCGTTGCATCTCAAATGTGTGGTTTTAGTCACTTCTCACCACTTCTTATTTTAATTTACTTCTCACTGGATCCCTACTCTCTCTCTCTCTCTCTCTCTCTCTCTCTCTCTCTCTATATATATATAATTTATATTGAGGGAGGATCAGTGAGAGAAAAAATTTATAATGTGTAGAATAAGAGGATTTTCGCCACACATTTTAATATAATAGGGAAAGGAGAATTGTAAAGGAGATGCATGCATTTTTTAGGTGCATTCCTGAATGTGGATTTTGGTTTTCTTATCATTCGCTATTTTAAGGTGTTCTTATCATTGATCCATTACTATATCATATTTTTATATATATATATATATTTTTAATAATATTTATTTATTATATATATATATTTATATAGCCAAAGTTCAAATATAGATCCCAATTTTTGTCATAGACACAATGTACCAATCATAACCAATCATTTTTTCATCAAAATAAAAAAACCACTTTCCACCTCTTTTTAAAAATTAAATATACTCACCACTGTTAATCGTTACGCAAAACAAAACATATACATCGCGACGAGAATTAATTTATCTTTTATCAGCGGGGCGGACATATGTACTTGTCGGACGAACTTTTTTTTTATGATTTTATTGAGTTCAATATTCGACTTTTATGATTTAATCATATATGATTTATTGAAATCATATATGTTTTTATGAAATCATATAGATTCGTTATTGAATTATAATATGATCGTCACCCGTATCATATATGATTTTCGTAAATCGTGACTGAAACAAAATTGAAAAAAAGTTCGTTAGAATCAAACTCATATTTGATTTCATGTAAATGCATATGATTTCATGAAATGAAATCATATATGATTCGTTATACGAATCATATATGATTTTCGCAATTCGTGACTGAAAAAAAAATCAAAAAAAAGTTCCTCGAAAGTATATCGTGTCACCCGTCTACTGAAAGATAAAAAAAATACTCGTCGCGATGGTGTATTTTTTGTCGTGTGACGATTTACCGTTTGTAAGATATTTTATTTTTAAAAAAGAGGTGAAAAGTGAGTTTTTTTATTTTTGATGAAAAAATGAGTGGCTAGGATTGATTCATTGGATCTATGACAAATAATTGGTCTATGTTGATCTTAACTCTATATATATATAAACAGCTCTAACGATGAATTAATAACTTTTGTTACTCGTATAAAGATATCACAGCGTATAAAATTCCCTTAAATAGATCACACTTGACCCTCCCATTCAAGAAAGGGCAGATCAAGTTATTTATTTTTTAATTGAATACCCACATGATTGCGTGCTATATTTAGCAAGTTGACATAAGTAGTTTAGGGTGCGTATATTTCCTTTTGGAAATCTATTACTTCGGCTTCATTTATACTAAACTAAACGTAATATTAGTAGGCGTACAACTTGTTCTAGATTTTTCAACTTATGTAATGTTTGGCACTAGTAGAAGCTGAAGCGGGTTGCTAGAGCTGGTTGCTGGAGCATGTTGCTAGAGCTTATTTTTACATGCTAGTTTAACTAGCATTCCATTTAGTAGCTTATTTTTTTTACATGCTCTTTCAAGCTGTGGCAGCCAAACGAGACTTATTTTTAATGGTAGCTTATTCTTCTAAAAAAATAAACACATGCTATGATAAGCTCTGATAAGTTCGCGCCAAACATAGCCTTAGTAGAGTTTTATGTGCTCGCTCAGGCTTCCTAAATGTGCTCGCTCAGGCTTGAGATAATTCCTAAAGGACATAAACAACGAACTCATTCGTAAAGGACATTTATATAAATATTTTGCATCATTCTACTGTTAATTAAGTTGCATCATTCTATTGTTATTGAGTGATAGCATTGATGCTATGGTCGATGTTTTAAACTTAGTAGGGTCTTTACTAAATTTTGAGTTTACATTGATCTCAACTCGATGTTCAAATAGACGTATCCTTGCATCATTCTACTGTTAATTAAGTTGCTTTGAAAGTTATTGCAGCATTTTGGTAAAGCCAGACCGATTACGCTTACATGGGGCTTTCGTTTAACATGCGTTTCCTTTTTACATATGAGGTGGTATGATGCAGTGTTTATGTGAAATGGACTGATAGCATTGATGCTATGGTCGATCAAGGACGAGCTAGTAAGGAGGATATCATTATATGAAATAACTCTATTGTTGCTCTTAATGATGTGCAGCGTTTAGAAGCTCTTGATATAGCTCAAAAAGCCAAGATAAAGTGGGCTATCGAAGGAGAAGAAAACACAAAAATTTTCCATGGCTCGCTTAAAACAAAGAGGCGACAACTTGCTATTAAAGGTATTCTAAAAGATGGTGAATGGATTGAAGAACCTAATCGTGTAAAAACCGAGTTTTTTTACTCACTTTTGCAATCGGTTTCAACATTCTGTTGGCATCTCTCCTTCTTTAGATGGTGTTTTTGACAGATATCTTTCCTCGAACCAAAGTGATTTCTTGGAACGTGATTTTTCTCAGGAAGAAATCAAGCGGGCCGTGTGGGATTGTGGTGGAGATCGTGCTCCAGGACCTGATGGCTTTAGTTTCAAATTTGTAACACCCCCAAAATCAATAACGCAGCGGAATACCACTTGGGGTGCTACTTCATAGCATAAAGTACAAGTTACAAAAAACGACTCTAAGTGAGACGTTTTGAAAAGTTAATCATTCGATAAATTTTATAAAATATCAGAGTTACAACATGTCCTATTTACAATGTATTAGAAGACATTGTCAAAACGTTTATTGAATGGTACTGAAATTTTATAAGGCCTTCAAAAAAAATATCTGTATTCGCGCGACTCGAATGCTCCCAATGTTCAGCTAGCAATATAATAACATGAGAAAATACATGCAAAAACGTCAACAATAATGTTGATGAATTCATAGGTTTAAGTAAAAGCAGTATTGAAATAACTCAAATAATGTTTCCGTAAGAAAAGTAGAGTTACAACATTTATAAGTATTATTTCCGAAATCCAAGTAGTGATTCAATAAATTAAGAAACATTTAGTAATGGACCACAAAACTTAAGTAATGTAGACAAGAGAAACAAATTCATCAAGTCTAAAAGAAATATGTATTATTGCTCTAAGCTCATGACACCGAACCTTAACAGTATGTAAACCCCAATCAGGTTTGTGCCCAATAAAAAAAAATAGGGTGTTTTGCCAAACACCTCAAATAGTACCTCAAATTCAAATGTTAAATGCGTCCGTTGGTTGGTATTAGTTGTTGCGTACTCGGACGGGGATTGTCAATCCCAATAGATATATTCACAACATTCACGTTCGCTACACTAGCAATTAACGGCTCATCATAAAGGGGACTTAAAGTGGCAGTAGTGGGACTTAGGCAATAATTTCAAGCAATAATCTGGATAGCATACAATTTGAAAAAAACTTGTTTCCAAAGTAAAACAATAATGTGTTCAAAACTCACGGTTTCATATATAGGTATTCAATGACCTCAAATCATGTAGTAAGCAAATCAAGCTTTAGTAAAAATAGTCATGTAACGCTTATGTAGTAGAAATCAATGAGTTTACTTGGTAAAATAAGCATGTATTCTTACCCCGAAAACAATTTATGAAAACCATTAAAAAAAGGTGAGGCTATGAACTCACCGAGAAGCAATGAAGTATCGAACGAGAAATTCAATAAGGAGAGAACGGCGACAACGTCTCACCAGCGACCTATAATAATGGTGCGCGTATAAGAATATATTTATAAGAAAAATGCATAAGTATGTAAAATATATATATTCTGACATATATGAAATCTTATATCGTAGAATCCATGAGTGCGCCAAACTTACTTATTTATACCCACTAAAATGATCCGCCTTATGTTTAACTTCATTTTAACACATTCCGTCTAATATGTAATTTTAATGAAAATTCACCATTTTAACCTATTATAAAGATTAAGACATCTAGATGCGAACGAAAGTGAAAGACTAACTTATTAGTTGTAATTTCAGCTTTGGTTAATATATTTTACGCCTAATTATTCTCCATAACGCTAATTGACCATTAAAATAATTTCTCCAAGTTTGACTTTTTATTATACATTTTTCTTAAATCTGACCCGTCCAAAACGACCCGCTAAATCACTTTTTCACGACTCGGATTCTAAAGCAATTTGATGTAAAACGCCGTTTCAGACAACGTTTTAGTTTTAGCCGAGACCCGAAACCCAACAGAAAATGATCGAAATACCCCTGCAAGTTTCTGCAGAAACTTTATTTTTCTAACTAAAATGTTGTATCTAATCCTAAGCTTTTCAACCCGTTAACACACATTTTCAGCCTTAGTTGTCCTCACGGGCAAGTAAAACGGCATTTTAAACAACTTTTTAGTTTTACCCGAGACTCAAAACCCGACAAAAAATGACGAAAATGCCCTTTTTCGAATCTGACAGCAAACTAATATTTTTTAAATAGTGCAGAAATTTAGCGATACATTTTCTAGACTTCTTTTGACCATAAAAACTTGGTTTTTGAGAGTTACGGGACGCGTCATATATCGAAATGTACATATTGACGAACACTATCATAATCTTAAACCAAAATCATTTTTGAAATTTTTCACCCATCCGAAATCGACACACAAACTTTCTGCAGTAAAAGTGACACTTAAAAACTCCGTCAAACGTTATTTTTCGCACCCAACAAGCTTCAAAATACACCTAGCTAACCTATCTCCGTCCACTAACATCTCCAATCAATAATCTAACCTCAATACACAACATGCACAATGATTCATGAATTCTAAGTATAAAATTAAACACATGCATACATAATAAAATTAATCAACATAAAAAGGGTTTAGAAAATACTTACAAACATAATAGATTGCAAGAAACCAAAGAAGCACAGACCCCTTTGGGTTTTCCCTTTGAGCCAAAACCAACACAACACCCTTTTATCAAAACCCTAACTTTTTATAACCCACAATCTTGTAAAATCACTTGCTTTCAAACCCTTGATGCTTCAATTATACCCAAAATCAATAAAATCTTCAAAAAAAAAACTTAATAAAAGTCTTGCATGTTGTTTTTACAAGTAAGGATTGATATGGATTAATGTGGGTATGATATAGGAATGATTGGAATTGATTGGAAAATCTTTGGTGATGATTCTTGATGGTGTTGATGTTGGTTCGAATAAGCAGAGAGGAGAGAGCAGGAGACGTTTTTTTATATCTGTTATAACTATGTGTATTTTGGTAATGTTTGAGTGGGTTAATACCACTTATATAGGGAAATAAAAATGCCATCTCAACTTTTAATTAAATAAATAAATAAAATAAATGGAGTGTTTGTTTTGAGGTTTAGTAGGAGTTGATAAAACATAAGAGGGTGTTTGATATTAGTTTAGTAGGAGCACGTCAATTGAATAAAGGATGCTTGGTTTATATGTTATGTTTATTTTATATTTTTATTGTTTTATTTTTCTAAAACATTTATACTACTATATTTAATTTAAAACGCTAAGTTAAAATATTAAAAAGCGTTTAAGTACTATTTTTGACACGGTTTCGGCAAAACGCGAGAAAAATCATAAAATACTAAAATAACAATAAATTGACTTCCGGAGCGAAAATATAAAAAATTTAATTTCTTAAAACACTTAACTGATAAATATTCTAAGCATGGCTCGCGAATTGCCGGAAACAACGATTTTCACCAAATCGGCTAACAAGTAAACACGAAACTTTTATTCAAAGGTGGAAATAGGAATGGATTCGAGATTTAACGTTGACCGTAAAATACGAGATTCTACAGTCTTCCCACTTTAAGGGAGCGTCGTCCCAATGCTCAATTCGCCTTATCTCCATATGGTTTGCGACGGTCGATACACCTTCGAAAAAATCCATATAAAAAATTACGAGTCGAAAGAAGTTCAAATAGCCATTTGTACAAAAGAAATAATGATATCGAATTGAAGAGTAAGACAATGAATGATTCGTACGGACGTAGTACTTGTTAAAAGAGACGCACGCCATGCCAGATACACATTTGGAAATAATCGAATGAACAAATTACGAACCGAAAGAAGTCTAAGGACTCATTCGTATGAAGATAATAACGATAACAATTAGATGAAAGGAGAAAAAGAATTATTCGTACAAATGAATTACAAATCGAAAGAAGGTTGTTTGTACGAATGTCATACACTTAAGCCCACTAATTTACAAATCGTTATTTACATTCAAAGGCGTCCCAATCCATGTAAATAAGACATAGAAATTTATGGTTCAACGATTTATAATTTCCTTATTCAAATGAAGAGGCGTCCCAATTCATTTTAACAAGATAATTATAAATTAGCCTACTTAAGCATTGTCACAACAAAACACGAGGTCAAAAGAATGTTACGTTGAGAAGAAGGATTCTCATTGGCGGCATGATTCTTCAAAATCATAAGAAGTAACAAGAAGAATAATGAGACGTTAGTCAATCGCGTTCCAAAGGCAAGTGCCAAAAGACGGCACGATCCGAGGTGACAAGTTAAAGTCGTATTCCCATCAACTGGAAGACTTCAAAACGATGGATTACGAAATCACATATGCGATTCAAAAGCATAAGAAGAGTGTTCAAACTTGGAGTCGAATGTTAAAATAACCAGTGGAATTGACAAACTACGCCGAATTTCAATATCATCAAAAGAGAATAAAGTAAAGTCGCGAAAAAGTTCGAAGTTAATCGTAAGAGATCAAAAAGAAAACAACCCATATGTATAGGTATCCTTATATAATACAAGTATCAACGCTTAAGGGAGTAAATGAGAAATCAGGAAGTACGCGAAAATCAGAGTGATCAATATTTATATAACGGACCGATATAAGGTAAATAGTAAGACGTCATAAGATAGACGTAAGAGAGCGAAATCATAGCCAAGTGTTAAATACTCATTATCCATGTAATAGTAGTAGAGATGCAAAAGAGAGCTTATAAGGGATCAGAAAGCATGCACGCGCGGGTATCGGACAACGGTGAAAGACTTAAATTTTTTCGGAAAACAATTATAGTCAAGGTTTTGATAACGACCTAGTTCGCTATAACTTGAGCTCTGATACCACTTTGTAACACTCCTAAAATCACAACGCAGTAGAATACCACTTGGGGTGTTACTTCATAACATAAAGTACAAGTTACAGAAAACGACTCTAAGTGAGACGTTTTGAAAGGTCAACCATTCGATAATTTTTATAATATATCAGAGTTACAACAGGTCCCATTTATGCGTAATAGAAAACATTTTCAAAACATTTGTCGAATTGTACTGAAATTATAAAGCCTTCAACAATATATTTATATCCGCGCGACTCGGATGCTCCCAATGCTCAGCTAGCAATATAATAACCTGAGAAAATACATGCAAAAACGTCAACAATAATGTTGGTGAATTCATAGGTTTAAATAAAAGAAATATTGAAATAAATCAAGTAATATCTTAGTAAGAAAAGTAGCGTTACAATATTTCAAAGTATTATTTTTGAAATCCAAGTAGTGATTCAATAAATCAAGTAATGTTCAGTAGTGGACCACAAGATTTAAGTAATAGTAGACTACGAAACAAATTCAATAGTCCTAAACATGTATTATTTCACTAAGCTCATGACCCCGAAACCTTAACTAGTTTGTGCCCTTACAGTATATAGGATGTATGCCAAAACACCCTAAATGTCCTCACCATGTTAAATGCACCATGGCCAACTTGTGACCAGAAATTCAAGGCGGGGATTGTCAATCCCGATAGATCTACCCACAACATTCGCGCTTACTACAATAGTAACTAACGGTTCATGAGAAAAAGGGACTTAGTTGGCATTGTGGTAACTTAGGCAATAATATTCAGGCAATAACCTGGATAGCATACAATTTAAAAACACTTGTGTCCAATAGTAAAACAAATAATGTGTTCAGAACTCACGGTTTTCATATATAGGAATTCATGATCTCAAATCATGTAGTAAACAAATCAAGCTTTAGTAGGTTCATAAGTAATCAACCATGTATTAAAAGTCATGTAGTAAGCAAGTAAAAGCTTTAGTAAAAATAGTCATGTAACGCTTAAGTAGTAGAAATCAATAAGTTTGCTTAGTAAAACGAGCATGTATTCTCACCCCGAAAACAGTTTATGAAAACCATTAAAAGAGAAAAGGTGGGGCTATGAACTCACCGAGAAGCAATGAAGTATCGAACGAGAAATTCAACATAGAAAGAACGGCGACAACGTCTCACCCGCGACCTATATTAATGGTGCGCGTATAAGAGTATATTTATAAGAAAAATGCATAAGTATGTAAAATATATATTCCGACATATATGAAATCTTATATCGTAGAATCCATGAGTGCGCCAAACTTACTTATTTATCCCCACTTAAATGTTTTGCCTTAAGTTTAACTCCATTTTAACCCATTCCGACTAATATGTAATTTTTAATGAAAATTACCCATTTTGACCCATTATCAAGGTTAAGACATCTAGACGCGAACAAAAGCGAAAGACTAACTTATTAGTTGTAATTTCAGCTTTAGTTAATATATTTTACGCCTAATCATTCTCCATAACGCTAATTGACCATTAAAAGAATTTCGCCAAGTTTGACTTTTTATTATACATTTTTCTTAAATCTGACCCGTCCAAAACGACCCGCTAAATCACATTTTCACGACTCGGACTCTAAAGCAATTTGATGTAAAACGACGTTTCGGACAACTTTTTAGTTTTAGCCGAGACCCAAAACCCAACAGAAAATGACCAAAATACCCCTGCAAGTTTCTGCAGGAAATTATTATAAAAACGCAGATTTGTGTTTGAGTTTTTGACCCGTCATAAGGCGTTTTTAAACTTAGATCGCCTCGCGAAAAGGTAAAACGACATTTTGAACAACTTTCTAGTTTTACCCGAGACCCAAAACTCGACAGAAATGGACGAAAACGCCCCTTTATCAGGTCTGATGCAATTTAAATAAATACAAAAACGCAGATTTTTACTCTAGCTTTTCGACCCGTTATTACTCACTTTTAGACTTAGTAATCCTCGCGGGGAAGTAAAACGGCCTTCCGAACAACTTTCATGTTTCGGCCGAAGGCCGAAACGGACCCGAAAGTGACGAAAATACCCATTTAAAAATCTGACAGCAACTATTATTTTCCCAAAAAAACTGAATTTTTAGTAAAAATTTTCCTAAGTTCAATTGGCCGTAAAAACTTTGTTTTTAAGAGTTAGAAGTCGTTCATATTTCGTATTACGGAAGCTTAGGACTTCCCTTCTAAATTTTCATATTATGCTTGTAATTATAGTATAATTTTCTTTTGTATCCCGGAATATGGCTGTCGATTTTTTGCATTTAATTCGCATAACCCGAAACCTTACCAAACACACAATTTCACTTTCACCACAACTTCACAATATCCTCTATATAGCCTCAACCCATTCATAATTTCTAAAACAATGGATCCTCCTCAAATATTCTAAAATGCCACTATAATTCATGAAGTTAGATATTAAGGTCAAGCACATGCAATCAATATATATTGAATCATTGAAATAGGGGTAACAAAATACTTACATATCACAAGGTAATAGCTAGAAAAATAAACACAATCAAAACCCCCGTACGTTTTGATTTTTGGACGAACCAACAAAGTACCCTAAAGAATGATCCCAAATTGATTTTTTGTTACTCCAATTCTTTGATTATACACCTTAATTTATAAACCTTATTTACTCCATTCTTGTTTAATTAGATCTTACCTTATAAAAACAAAGAATAATATAATCAAGAACTTTTTATAACTTAAGTATGGTGGTTTGTGTTGTTGGTGAATGATTAGGGGTTGATTTGGGATCTGATTTAAGATCAAATAAAAAAGAGATTTGGCGGAAAAAGTTTTTTGTTGTACTTGTGGTTTTTGTGGTGTTATCGGTCGAACCAGAGAGAGAGAGCAAAGAACATGATGAATTTTTTTATAACTGAGTATGTGTGTTTTTAGAAGAGTCAAATCCTTTTATAGATGGTCAAATGTTTAATAAATTTCCAAAGGGAGTGTTTGTTTTTGAGTTTAGATGGAGACTAAAATTAAGAAGGGTGTTTGGTTTAATGTTTTGTAGGAGCTAATTAAAGAAAAGGGGTGTTTGGTTTAATTATTTATATATATTATTTGGTGTTAAAACATTTAGTTAAAATATTATAAAACGGTTTCGGCTAAAACGCGGGAAAATCACGGAATACTAAAAATAAATAATTAGCTTCGGAGAAATAATATGGAAAATTTTAATTCTTAAATCCGCTTAAGGATAATATTGAAGCCGACACTCATATAACTAAATAAGGGACGTATTTTTTCACCAAATCGGCTAACAAGTAAAATACAAAAAAAATTATTCAAAGCAAAAATAGGAACGGAGTCAAAATTTAATATTGACCGTAAAATACGAGTTGTTACAGAAAATAATAATAATAATAATAATGATAAAATAATAATAATAATAAGATTACAAAAGAAGGATAGAGACGACGAGATTGACAATGTCAGTAGGGATGGGGTTTAAGCTCGTTCGATATAAACTATACTCAAAAGTTATGTTGCTCTTCCTGAGCATTGCGATTGTTTTTTGGAACAATCCAAGACGAGGTTTACGGTTGTTTTTTAAGGTGTTTACGGAAAATAGTGGAGGAAAGAGATTAGCCATCTCTATGGTTGAAGAGGCGTGGTTACGTGAGAAGGAAGAGGTGTGATCGAAAGACAAAGAGTGTTTTTGTCAAAGAAAAAATATTTTCAACGGAGAAAAAAAATGTTTTCGTTAAAGAGAAAGAATGTTTCGTTGAAGAGAAAGAGATATCATTTTAACTTATGTTGTTAAACATCTTGAATAGGGATTTTCGTATATGACGTTTAACGTTTGCGATCGCAAGTTATGATACTTGATATTTGGATGAAATATTTATCGTTTTAAACCTACTAGGAGGAGTGTTAGTTTTGTATCTACTTTTCTGACAATAAGAGTGGATTATTCGGTAGGAAAGCAGATGTTGATTAAGTGAATGTGTATGGGGAAGACTCTAGGAGACATAAAAGTTTTATGACTCTTGTGACTTTTTTGATTTGTGTCCAAAGTCGTGAAGAAATATATTCTAGTGTGAGAATTATTTACATTGATGCTTATGGTTATATTGAGATTAACATGCAAGTTTATCAAAACATGCTATCCGTCACAATATTCAACAAGAATTAATGTGTAAGACTATTTGAACTATATAAATTATTAATTGTCTTTAATTAAACTTACTTGTATGGATGCAAATTAACTCGGTAAGTATGTAAAATGATGCATACAAAAGTGATTAATTTTAAACGCAATGTCTTGTTAAAAAACATGTTGGGGCATTTAGATTTAGAGATGTTCTTATTTAGATAAACTAAGAGATATTTTATCTAACTTGCGAGAAAAAAGCAAATGCAGTTTCAATAGCTATGCATTAATAGCTAAGCAACATTAAACGTTAAGCTGAGGCTGTTTATTTTGCTTTACTAGGGAGCAAGTTATCATCTGAAACTTCTAAATACACATATGTGAGGTGAAAGTTGGATAGATTGACTTAGGCGGAAAAATATTTTCTACATGCTTAGGTATGCACTCATAATGAGATACTGGTCGTAATGTAGACCTATTTATTAGGCATATTTAGGAAGAGCATTTTCATTCAATTTAGAGAATAAATATGAGTTCACTAGTGGTGCTCAATTCAGGCTAAACACGACCATTTTTATGGTTTTATACATGAACCTTACTTTTTCTTAGAAGACAAATTTTTCAATGTTAGGTCAAATTAAATTTCTAGTGCAATAGATTCTCTAGTAGTCATTCTCAAGTTAGACAAAATAGAATACTTATATTTTCCTAATGAAGTGTAGCAAGGATGAAATTTGTATTGTCTCTTCATACAGGGCCTAATATGACTTAACTAATCATGCTTTAATTCCGATTCACATAATACTAATCAAGATATGTGGAATTCTAAGGTTGAATAAAAGAGCAAGCAAGTTGTTGTAAGTGTAAAAGAGAATGAGTCACCTAGGACCTAGAAGTATGCTTAAGAGAAACAAAGTGTAATACTCTATAATGACAGTGTTTAAAGAATGAACCTTTGCATGTCTTTTATGAAAGAAATCAATGATGGGTTTATTTACCTCAATTGATCTTGTGTATTTTTCTTTGTAGAAATAATGTATCGTATTAACTAAAGTTTTAGTGACATGTATTGTTTGGACTTTTAAAACAAGTGATTGAAAAAAGGAAGATATTTAACTCTAATGTCATAGGGCGGATCTACCTAAACCGAGGATGAATCTAGGACGTAGGATCCATCGATCCGTGGAGGTGCCAAATTTGGGCAAGGATCATTTTCCCATTATTTGGGAGATGGTATTGATATTAGGTTATTAGGAGAAACTTATATAAGTTATAAGTGTTCTTGGATTGAATTTTCAGAAATGACATCCAAGACTTGCTTATTACTAGTTGGAGTGTTCTTATATGTTTCCGAATGAAATTTACTTAATCAGTCAATACTAACTTAGAGTGTGTTAAGTTCAGAATGTTATAATTTGACCATAGTAATAACACAACATTTGAACACTTTTAACTCAATGAAACATTTCATTTGCAAGTGTGAATTGCATATGCGTGTCTAATTTGTTGTTTACAATCAACTTCGTGATTTCATGTAATAAACCGAGGATGGTTAACATGTGGACAAAAAAAAATATCTATGGTCATTTGATTGTTATTTCCTGTGATTAGATAAAATCCTAGTCTCGATTTTATGTTCATATTCTAATTTTGTAATTAGATTGAATGATGAGATTGATTATCGTTTGAATAATAATCATCTTCATATTCGAAATTCTCTCACGATCATTTATTGAAAGAAAGCATGATAATGGTTTGTGGAATATGTTCAATTTTTCATAGTTCTAACCTTAGATGGTTAAAGGGTTCTCATTTGATGAAGAAGAAATATTATATGTTATTTGGTAAAGTAAGAGAAAATTTTGATGAGAAGATAATTTGATTTTTGAGTTATGTTTTTGAATTGTTTGAGCAAAGTTACATATGTTGTGCATTTGCTCATGTTTAGCTTTTCGGATATGACGACTTTACCAATTGCGTTGCAAGGTAAATTACTTGAATATTTTGGACAAAACATTCAGTCGTTCGATCCTTCTTTCTTGGGTATTTTTTGCTTATTGTGCCAAAATATTAGAACACAAACTATTGGGACATATAGACTAATGACGACTAATCTACACAAGTGTGACTTATGATCGATGATATCGTCTTGGAAAGGAATGTCTTTTTTCCATATCAATCGAGTGTGATTGCGTATGCTAGGTTTTTTTAAGATATTATCTCTTGTTTTATTTTGATATAATATTAAAGCTAGACATATATAAGATCAGATTCTTGTCCATACTCGAAAACTTGTCAATTAGATTCGTATTATATCAATCTTATTTTGAATAATGAATCGAATATATATTTTGAAATCCTTTCTTGACCCTCTGAACATCTTTTTAAAAGAATTCAAATTAAAGATTTTTATAAGTGTTCCATTATCCTAAGACTAGTTGTAAGGTGAGGTTGATGGAATAATGACAAGTTAACTTCTTAACTTAAAGATTGTCATATTATTTTGCTTGTGCGAAATAACTATTTGCTGGATATGTAGAAGTATGCATAGTTTTTGACATTATACGAGTTATATAAATGATTTCCTTACTTATTTTTATACAACTAACATCTTTTTATTAAAATTATTATACGTTCTACAAAAAGAGTATAATTATGTGTGGTATAGAACAATGCATGCACATAGCAAAGTTTTAAAAATACATTATCTTTTACTTTAATTACAATGTTTAATACAATCTTTTATTTTGTTTAACCAACCCAAGGTCAAACATGGCAAGATGATGAAAAGATTTAAACATTTTGTTGGAAGAGAGTTAATGTGTTGGAAATATTTTAGTGACGGATTTGAACATATGATCTTAGGACATTATTTTTTCACACACTTGACAAACTATAAATTCTCACTCCTATAATGGTTATACACTCAAAAATATCCGCTGATGTTTATGTAACACTTGTAAATATAGTGATCTATGCCTATATGCAATGCACAAACAATTTTGCAACTTAACGCAAGAAATCTAGCGTAATTTCTATTATGCATAATCCGAAAACTAGTAACATACAAATAGCATACATAGCACATGTGTTTAGATATATAATTAGCTCAATTACAAAAAGTAATGATTACTTATTAATATCTATTAACTAATTTGAAACAAAAGTAAACACATATAATCATCTAGCATACACATAAGGATATTCATCGTTGTTTTGTGTATTAGATATAACGATGTATACTTAGCTTGATTTGATTTGAAAATAAAATAGTTCCTTCCCATTTCAAAAATTAATTAAGATCAATATTTTGAAAGGACAAATACACTATTTTTCAAAGATATATCAACTAGAAATTGTTATCCGACTATATAATCCAAACACAACTTATTAATAAACACCAATATGCAAGAAATAAGAAGAAATCTTAGAGAGAGAAAGTAGAGAGAGAAACAAGAAAGAAAGATAGATTAGAGAGAATGGTGAGTTACAAAATGTGTGAGAAAATGTAACCAACACCCTTCACCAAGTGTGGTGAAGGGGTATTTATACCCATGCCTTGCTAGCTTGGCACTTGGGCTTTCTAAACGGGTCAGGCTTGGTTTACTTAGGCTTTGAGCCCGAAACACGGACAATATTAGATTACAATCTAAGCCCGTTAAACCCGACTAGCCTATTACAATACAAG
>BQNB010118880.1:0-20912 GCA_026074375.1 Tanacetum coccineum
AAAGATTAGATTACGCATAATCTTTAATACATTCAAACAAAGCTTCTACTATAGTTGTGTTAGATTTATCTAATATAACTAAACCTTAAACGAGCTTAAGGAATTCGATCTATTGAAGTGGGATCAACAATAACTATTGCAAGAATTGGTACTTTATCGTTTATATTTGAGATTTGCAATAATTATGGAGTACTTTGTGAAGATTAGCTAAAAGGCACGCATTCTGGAGCTCAAACGAACAAATGTGAAGAATACTATTCTGACATTCTATACGCCGTATCCATCAAGGAATATACGACGTATCTGTGCCTGCACTTCACAAGAAACCACAAAGAACTAAAGAGTAATATGTCGTATCCAGGAGACCTCTATACGCCGTATTTTATTTCAAGTATCTAAATATTCTGGAAGATATTGAACGTGGTCCCTACTCCAAGAAAACCCCTTATACGCCGTATTAACCTCAACCAATGCGGCGTATCGATAAATGTCTAGAAACCATAAATACAAACTTAAAATATGAATTTTAGGTGTGTGCAACGGCAGCCATCAGTAGCTAATTCATAATTTAATTACCAAGTTTGGTTTTTAGAAGAGAAGAGAAGCAAAGAAGGTCAAGTAACGAGCCTCAATCAAAAAGGGAACCCTGTATTCATCTATACTCCAATAATCATTCAATTTTTGGTATCATTCGCTTAACTCGGTAGGTTACCTTAGTTGATTCACTTATTGTGATTATGTTCGATACAATGGTTATTGGCTAATACCTTTAGGTATTAGCCATGTTTATGATAATTTAATGTTTGGTTTATTTATCTCGATTGCTTAATTTATCGTTGCTTGTTGATTATGTTTATCAATTTATACTCGTTTATGTGCTTAAGTATGCGACCTATCATTTAACTAGATCTAGGAATGCAAAATATCATGCTAGCTAAATGCCGAGATAGCTCCCCATATCGCAATTTATATATCTAGAATCATAGGATCACAAATAATGACCTATCCTTGCCTTTAGTTATGGACTAGCAGGTGACCTAAGATCAACAAATGACGTTCTAATTCCTTTGGTAAGGACTTGGATAGTGGAATACTAGTATATAAAGAGCCATTAAGCAGTAAGTTAGTAAAGTCTCATTGAGCTAGGGTTTAACAAGATCACCATTATTAATCTCCTAGGATAGATTATAATCAACAAATGCTTGCTTTATGCGGATGCGTCTAATTATGACAGACTTAGCGTGTCTAGGTTTTAGGAAGAAGTATTGTCTAAATTTTGGAATGATATGCCTTTCGAGATGAGCAATCATAGCACTCATAGACAAACCTGCATTTTGTTAGACTATTCATGGTTAGTACGTTCCCCCTACAATAGGCTTGACCACTTCTCCATCTTCTAACTATCTGCTTGTGTATGTTAATTTTCCTTTACATTGCCTTAGTATCCAAAATCTCATGCCAGTCTCTCAAGCTGAATCCCTACCCCTACATTAGATTTAGGATTAGGATAGAATAATTTAGGAATAAAATATTGATAGACTTAGAAATTAACACTTTCACTCTTAGTGATCAACACCCTACTTACTAACGAAGCTATAACGGACCAGGTATACTGCCCGTTAGTGTTGTTTTTAGGTATAGTCGGCAAAATATAAATGTAAAACTTGATAATAAATCATACCTGCACTCAACGACACATTAAGTTTTTGGCGCCGCTGCTGAGGATTAAAGTTGTTAATTTTTATTTTATTAGTGTTCTAGTCTAGATTTAGCGATAATATTAGATTAGTTTGAATTTCTAAAACTTTATTTGCTTTGTGTGTGTGTTTTTCTTTTCCGCAATAGTTTTATTTACTATACAACCAATACTGCGTATTCACCTAGTTTAATAAGGCGTATTAGCTTTTTTAAAACCAATACAATGTATCCTTTTCTACAGATCCATACGGCATATTCAAATCTATTGAATACGGCGTATCAACTGTCTGATATAGCAGAAACCTTAGGTAACATTTTTACTTTGTTTTCTTTTAGAATAGCTTTACTTTAAAATATGTCTTTTCTTTCAGAAACAGCGTTTGGATTCCAACCCTTTCAGTTTAGCTACCAAGAAAGAAAGCTAACCATGATGGAAATACTGGGTAAATTTATCGATAAAGGAAAATAAGAACACGAAGAGATGGAGATATTCATCAGAGAATTCAAAACAACCAACGAGCTTTTGTTAAAAGAGCAGAACAACTTGTTAAGTGAGCTCAAAATTGAAGTGCATGGGTTATAAAAAATAATGAATGATGTTCTGATTTTGAAAAATGAGGTTAAAGGAGTAACAACCAGAGGAGGAAGGATGACGACTAAGATTGCTGACAATAATTAAACCAACAATATTAATAAAGAACCTTCTGAGTTGTCACATGATAAGCCAGAAGAACCAAGAGACGGGACCTTGCGAGATGAACCCCAGAAAATAAAAGAAACGATCTCTCAACCCTCAGTGGAGATACAAGTACTGTCAATACCATTTTCTTACCGACTGAGAAAAGAGAGAAGAATCCCAAAAACGAAACTTCCTGGAAAATCTAAAACAACTCCATATCAACCTACCATTCATCAAAGCTATAGTACAGATGCCCAAATATGCTAAGTTTCAGAAGAGTTTGCTGACAAACAAATCAAGACCTAAAAAAAAAAAAAAGAAGTTGAGAACTGTCAACGATGAATGAAAGATGCTTTGCGGTCCTTCTCAACAAACTACCATCTAAAGAAAAAGACCCAGGAAGTTTCACTATTCCTTGTCATATTGGTGATTTGCACATCAATAATGATTTAGCTGACCTAGGAGCCAGTATATGTTTGACGCCTTATACGATGTATGAAAAATTAACAATGTAACCAAAACCACTAGAATAGCTTAGAACTGCAGATAGGTCAATCTATAGCCTCGAGGAAAGTTGAAAATGGCTCATAAAGTTTGATAAGTTTTGTCCTCCCCATTGATTTTTGTTATCTTAAATATGTTTGAGAATTTTGTAATTCTAATAATTATGATAACCCTTTCTAGCTAAAGCATGGTCTATGATGATGTGTCTAAACAAAAAGATAACGCTCAGTGTGATAACCGATAACTTTTCCTGGATCTTAGTATTTTAAAATACTATGGTTGTAAATCTGCATTTTTTGATCATGGTCAGTTCTCTCCGGAGAAAAATTGAAAAGTTGACGATAGTTGTACTTCTTTTTGAGCAAAACGGTCACGGTTTAACCGGGTATTGAGAGTCTTGATTTTTCCTATATGAATCACTTTTGATTCATCTTTTCCGTATCGAATTATCTATGTTACCGTTTAAACGCTTATCGGAAAAGTTTTCCTGCGTTCAGCGAAAATCGTCGCGCAACGCGTACCGGCACGACAGTAAACTAGAACATATCTAAATACCTTGGGTCAATCTAATTAAACTTATTCAATATAAGTTATCTTGTAATTATCTTTAACGTTCATTTAGAACGTAAATCTTCGGAGTATCATCAAAATTATCAAGAAACGGATACTTTCGCAAAACGTAAGTCAAAACTAAGGTGTAAAAGGAAAACAATGATCTTGAAACGAACAATGGACAAGTCTAAAGGGGCAAAACGCGTTTGGGTAACATGAACTTTCTTATTTTGAAACTCGGGTTTTCGGTTAAACTTAAACTAGTCACGGAATCAAATCCCGACACAAGACGAAAGAGCCTGGGATTCCCTCCCACCCCTTGTACTCGTCGGCCCCATGAGGGGACATAGAAGCTAAAGTGTAGCAACCATGCAAGTCCTCTCTTTTGTTTTATATATTACAAAACACACACACATCATGCATGTTTTCAAAATCAAAGAAAAACAAAAAGGTTTTCTCTCTTCTTTCTCTTTGAATTCGGACGAACACCACAAGGTAAGAACACAATCATTTTTCAAGTTTTATCAAGATCAAAGGGTCAAAAACCATTCTAGGGTTGAATTCTAGTAATCTTGGGTAATCAAAAATAACATACGAGCTGTTTTCTCGTGTCTAACCTTCATCCGAAACCCATTCTTGTAAGTTGTCTAAAACTTAAAATAGTTGTGCTTTTATGGTTATTATGATGATATTAAGCTAGTTGTACAATGCGTTTACTTTAAAAAAGAAAACTAAAATCAAAACAAGGTTCTAAAATGGTGCGTTTGGTTTTAATGTGAGCAAAAAAAAGAAAAAGGGTTGGTCATCTTTATATCATGGTTGTTGTGGTAAGATATCTTGTGTTGTCTAGAGCTTAGTGGTGCTTATTTAGAAACCTAGCTTAAAAATAAGTTTGGTTAGGACTTATTTGAGTGTTGGGCTTGTTTTGGTTATCTCGGCCCAACCGAGAGCTAAGAGTGAGGCCATGGGCTTGGCCCATGACCTATTCGGCTTATTGTGAAACTATAGTGCTTATTTTGTTTATGGGCTTATTTTGAAGTGCTTATTATGGTTTTGGGCTTTTTATGGGTTACGACCCAACAAGGGAAAAGAATGGACGAGTAAGGGCTCGGCCCATTTATGTTTTAGTCAGCTTATAGTGAGATTATTATAGCTTATTTACTTATCTTATTTTTGAATTAGAGCTTATTAGCTTATAGTACTTTCTATATTTGGTTTTGAGCTTAATTGGTTGCAAAATGGTCATATTGGGCCTAAAAGTGGATTCGGCCCAATAAGGGTTGCGAGGTTTTGCTTATTTTGAAAACTAGCTTATTGGCGTGCTTATTTAGCCGCTTATTTGGAAACTTGTGTTAGTTTAGACCTACCACCTATTTCTGCTTATTTGGAGACTTTATGAGCATTATTAGGTGCACACGACCCAAAAAATAACAATAAGCCTCAACTTAGGTAAGGCTTATTAACCCCGGCTTATATTATCGGATATTTTCTAACTTGTTTGAAGCTTATGGTAAGAGAACTAAAAAGGGATTGATACAAAATGTGATCTATTTTTGAGTATATTGTGAAGCTATTAGCTATTTGGCTCGTGGCCAAAAGGGTAACAAGACTACGGCTTGTTTTTCGTAAACTATTACTTTTGACTTAAGATCTTTATGATTTTTATAGCTTATTAACTTATTTTGGGGCTTAAATGCTTATTTTTGGGCTTTAGGGGTCTCGGCACAATAAGCCAAGACAAGCCAGCTTATCTTGGCTTTTTTGGTCTTGGCTTATTCCCTTGAAATATATTTTAGCTTATTGGCAACCTATTTGGGTGAAACTAAAGAGAACCTATTATCTTGTTAAGTATCTGATAAACTATTTTGGCATATGTAAAACTTAAATATATTATTGGACTTGTTGGGCCAAAAAGCCCAATAAGATAAATAAACTATGTTTGTCGTATTATCATGCTAGTCGAGAAAGATATAAAGGGCCACAAGGCCTAATGACCAAATGAACAAGAAATTGAACTATGATAACGATGGACATCTAGCGAACATCATACTCGGGTAAACTAAAACATTTTGGATAGTCTTTGAAATGCGGGTTTTGACGGATCGTCATAAAAAGCTAAACTTGGTATTTTGTTGGGGAAATTGTCTAATATGGAGAGTGATTAAAATTATGATTCGAAAACCTTGGGAAAACTCTTACAAACAAATGGGTCATGCTGAAATTTTATAAAATGTGTCACAGTTAGAAAATATCTTGGAAAAACCTATTTTCTTAATTGATCTGAAAAAAAGATGAAGTTTGATTTTTAATAAACGTGAAGTTTCAAGGTTGAAACCATTGGTTTCAAACATACTAATTAGACGAGAGTTTAAACATACCCTTTTTAGGCCCGAAAAGAAGAAGAATTAATAAAATATTATTATAAGATATCATTTATACTATGACATTGTGGGATTGTTTATTCTTTATTATTTCAGTCTTTAGAGTGTTAACCACTTCTCGTAGGATTTGTCATTGATCTTCTAAGAGTTCTATCTCATCTTAGCTCGTTCGCTCTATTCTAGGAATCCATGTGTTAGTATCATGCTTGGCCCAAGTGAATCGAGTCATCTTACCTAGTTACCACACACAACCATGATACCAAACTTTTCATAACAAGAATAGAAACTTTTTAAGCAAAACTTTTATACAAACAATTGTACAAATAAGACAATTTTGTGAAACATATTACTAAGGTAAACTTATTATTAGGTCGTGGCCGGGTACCATTGTACTTTGTGTAGAGGTTATCTTGTTAAGCTACTATAATAAATCTGTTTTGAACTTGTTTTCATTACTGTGCGAAACTTTTTAACTCTTTTTGTACAATGCTATGTGTATTTGACTGCTATGTGAATGACATGAGATTTGGTTGAACTTACTTTTTGGATCTTATCTTGTGATCTTGTATTCTTGTGAACTTATGGATCTTCCGCCCTATGTATAACTCCAGCTGGTATGCTTTAGGTGTGAGTAAACTAAGTGCTTGGATCTATGATAGCAAGGAGTTGATATGTTGGTATGTATGTATGTTGTGAATCTATGGATCTATGATATCAAGGAGTTGCTATGTTGGTATCTATGTATGTTGTGAATCTATGGATATATGATAACAAGGAGTTGCTATGTTGGTATCTAATCTATTGCATGTATTCACTGTCATATTACACATTTGTCCATTTTTGAAACTATAGCACAACAACTGGGTTGTTATCAAACCTACGAGCTCACCAACTTTATGATGACCTTTTCGAGTATCATTTTTAGGTGTGTTTTCAACCAAGGTAAATCAGGAGTAATAGGAACTAATGACGTACACTCATGGGGTGTTTTTCAAGAGACTTGTGCCTTTCGGATCTAAAATATAAATTGGTGAACTATTGTAAATCTAAATCTTTGTAAACCTTGTATGGTATGATCTTATATCTTGAGCTATGTAAATCATTATGTCGCATTCCCGTGTTTCCGCTTTAGCAGGCTGTGACAGATTGGTATTCAGAGCTAAGGTTATAGAGAATGTCGTTTTTATAAAAATAAAAGCGCAACTATAACCAAACTAAAGTTTTCGTAAAACCTCGAACATGGAAAAAGTTGACTAGCCTGAACATTTCATAATTTTTCCTAAATTACGCATAACCTGATCAACTATGCTTAATTTACGAAGGACCATGAAATGATGGGGGTAGTCCCCTTAAGTTATGTTAGAGGAAGGGAAGGGACATACAAATGCTAAGACCACCTAAAAATGGTTTAACCTTGAACTTATGAGGATGCTTGCGAGTGTTAAGATCTAGATCATCATTGATTGCCTAGCGTTTGCCATGCTGCCTTAGTTGTATTGCATGTTGCCTTGAGATGCTTATTCCCGCTATCTGATCTTGCTATTGCCTATTTTCCGTTCGTATCCGCTTGGTATATCTATATATATATGTGTGTATATATATATGTATATATGGCTATGAATAACTAAGTTCGAACTTTATGTTGATTACTATATGTAAGGAGATCTATGCTGGTAATTTGAGTAATGTTATATTATGAGAGTACTTATACCCATATCGCGTTATCACATGTCATGTCTACCCCAGCTCACATTGATTCAAAGACTATCTCACAGACTGACTGAGCTCGAAGCTCCCGAGTGCCTATCCCATTACCTGATGACCCTTATATGGCAGTTAGGCAGGCTTACTTAGCTACTATTACAGACTTTGAGTCTGAACCTTTTGAGGATTTTAGGGAGACAGAGATTCCCCAGCCATTACCTATTGCATCATCACCCGTTCCACCATCAGATGACCCTTACTTGATAGTTGGACAGGCTCATACACCTGCCGCTGTAGACATTGAGTCTGAGCCAGAGGAGGCTCCTGATAATGCCTAAATTATACAAGTTTTTAGCGGCGTTATTTATATATATTTTATCATTTCTCATGAACTTTTGGTACTTAATAGCATAAATCATGTGCAAGTTCACTTGAAGTCATCCCGAGCACAAAGGAAAGAAAATTCAAGTGTTTTTGATTCTTGGAAAGCAAGTTAGAAGAAAAGAAAAATCTCAAGGCTAAAAAAGGAATAAGTGCGCCGCAATTACCCTTTATGCGCCGCACTTCCAAGCGAGTCCAAGAATTAAAGTAAATTAAATGAAGATAGCATTAATACTCCAAGTACGCCGCACAAATACTTTTGTGCGCCGCACTTCTCAATAAACATTAAATTCCATTTGCATTTAATCACCAATTGCGCCACACAATCTTTTGTGTGCGCCGCACTTTTACCCCAAATTTGGCCTATAAATAGTTGCCGAATTTTCACACAATTCATCCATTCTCACTTCACATCATCATCTCCAACTCAAATATCTCTCATACAACAATCATATCTCCAATTCTTCAACCCAAAATCACCATAAACCTTAAGGATTAAAGATCAAACTACGAAGAACAAAGAAGAATAAAATAGAATTATAAGAATAAAAGGTTGTATTACAATTCCATACTTGTTACGGGGAGAATTTTGATCCATATTCTTACCTTAGATTTAGTATGTTTCATGTTATTCCCTTTAATATTGTTATGAACTTCATAGCCATGAGAGGCTAAATCTCTCATGACTACTCGGTGAAAATAATATAATATATAAGCATTAGGTATAATTACAATCTTGTTAATCTTAAGCTTATGTTCTAATCCTATCGTATCTTATCTTATCAACTTTGATTATCAACTTTGATTGTATACTCGCACCGGTATAGGTTGAAAGACCTGTTGTGATCTATATAGTTTTAAATATTTGTCTATGATCTTTATCGTCTGTGACGAGAAATCCACTTACATTATTTGATAAACAAATTTTGATTTGATATAATAGTAATTGGATTATTTGAGTGACACATTTAATCGGGTTAACTAAACATAAGTCTTAAGAGAAACAAGTTAATTGTGAAAATGTTTTCTGACAAGAAAATACTTTTTATAAATTAAAGTCCTACGTCCAAGATCGTAACTATTACCACTGCTTATGAATTATATGAAATTATCCGAGTAGTCATATTTCTCACATTTGTTAAAGTTTATTTTTCATCTGATTATTCAACACTACGCAAATCCCTATGGATGACATAGGCTTACCTAAAAAAGAATGTACTACATACGTGGGTTATACTTTGACCCGTGTGTTTCCATCTAATAATTGGTAATCTCAGTCTTATAAATTTAAAGCTTTCGAAACACATCAAAAGTTTTTGGCACCGCTGCCGGGGATTTCAAAAGCTGTTCTGTAATCAACCTTTTAAAAATAATTTTTAACATTCCCTTTTTTCAAATCGTCGTACAGTTTTCTGGAAAACTGACCCAAACAAATTCTCCTTTGGATGCATACACGTGCTTCCAACTCTGAACTTGTTGAACCATTACCTGAACCTGAACGTACTCTGAATCGAAGACTTCGTCGACGAAACAGAAGAGTTCCATTCGAACAAAGAAACAACCCACCTCAACACCCAAGAATTGTCTATCCGCCAATTCTCAACATCAATTATTTTTGTCACTTCCTTGATATTCTTTAAAATTACGATCCAATGGATGATGAACCCATGTGGGCTGCCGATCGTGTTGTCGCTCCGACTCCCGGTTCCGCAATCACCATTCCTGAAACCGCAAACGAATTCGCCATTAAAGGTAACCACTTGACACTCATCAAGGGAAACCAATTTGATGGTAGAACCAAAACCGATCCTCACAAACACATTCACGAATTCCTCATAATATGTGATATGTTTAAATATAGAGACACCGAGAATGAAGCTGTCCGCCTTATGATGTTTCACGTATCACTCATTGGAGAAGCAAAAACATGGCTGGACGAACTCAACGAAGGAACTATCAAAACATAGGATGAACTTTGAACTGCTTTCATTAGCCGATTCTTTCCCCTAGCTCTTTTCGATCGACTCCTCAGAGAAATTCGAGCCTTTTCTCAACATAAAAATGAATCTCTAACTGATGCTTGGCTTCGTATGAAGGAAATGCTCAAAAACTGCCATGGTCACAACCTGTCCAAAGGCAACATTATCAAAATCTTTTACCATGGTCTCAATGAAATAACCCAAGAAGTTCTAAATGCCGCAGTTGGTGGTATTTTCCTTTATAAAACACCAAATCAAGCTTATCAGCTTCTCTTAAGAAAATCGTTGCTTTCACCGCTGAATGTAGCAGTAATTCTGTCACTGACAAAATTATGGCCCGAATGGATGCTATGACCATGAAAATAGATGCTTAGTATAAAGATTTTCAATCTCGTTCAAAACAGTCAAACCTTGACGATGATATCATACCCATGTCACATGAAGAAGAAGCCAAATTCATGCAAACTTTCCATCGTACACGTTTTTATAATGATTACCGCGACGTGATTCCAACGTGATAACTGGCGATCAAGCAAAAGAAACGATTACAACCGAGATAACTATCAATCTCATTTTGATGATAAACCTGATCTTCAAAAACAACTAAGCGATTTCATCAAAGCTCAACATTCGACTAACTCTTTTGTTAAAGACACTTTTATGGATCTCAAAAACAAACTCAAAATAACAACCAAAAACCAGCAAGCCTTGATTCAAAATCTCGAAGCTAAATCCAACAGACTTGCTGACAAGCAATCTGGTCGACCTTCTGGATCTCTTCCTAGTAACACTCCACCTAACCCAAAAGATTGTTCATGTAAACCTTACCAACCACCGCAAGCTCGAAACGAGCATGTGAATGCCATATTTAAACGGAGTGGTAAATCCTATGACCCACCAGATAACCCAAATGATCAACAAAACAATTCCAAAACTCCTATCAACTTCGATAGCGATAATGAAGATGATGAACCTACACCTCAACCCAAACCTAAAACACCAAAACCAGTCAAAGAAACACTGATACCTAAACCATACAAACCAAAAATCCCATATCCTCAACGCCTCAGAAAAGAAAAGATGGAAGCGCAATATGGAAAATTCCTCGACATGATCCGAGCCTTTCGAATCAACGTGCCTCTTGTCGATGTTTTAGCCGGAATGCCCAACTATTACAAGTTTCTCAAGGAACTCGTAAATAACAAACATAAAATCAAATAAATCTCAGCCGCATTCCTAAGCGATGAAAATTCTGCAATACTTCAAAACAAAGTTCCACCAAAACTTGGAGACCCTGTAAGTTTTCTTATTCCATGTAATTTCAATAAAGCTTTTTCATGTAATGCTTTAGCCGACCTTGGTGCTAGCATTAATCTCATGCCGTATTCCTTATACGCGAAATTATCTCTCGAAACTTTCAAACCCACTAAAATGAGCGTAAGATTAGCCGATCGATCATTCTAATACCCTGTTGGAATAGCTGAAAATATGCTCGTTGAAGTTGGTAAATTCACCTTCCCTGCCGATTTTGTTATTCTAGAAATGGAAGAAGATAGTAAAGTTCCCCTAATCTTAGGAAGACCTTTTCTTCACACCGCCGATGCAGTAATTCGAGTCAAACAAAAGAAACTCAATCTCGGAGTTGGAACTGAACGAATGATCCTTCACATCGATTATGTGATGAAACACTCCTATTCAAATGATGATACATGTTTCAGTATTGACGTCATCGATGAAATCTTAGAAGAAGATTTTGATGCTCTTCTTGATGAAGGTAGTGAAATCCTCCATTCCATCGAAAGAACCATCCTTGAAGAAAAACTCTTTGCTGAATTCGATGAATTCATGGCAATGACATGAAAATTCTAAATCCGAATCTGACACTAAAGAACCACCATTAAAAAAATCACTTTTAACACCGATTACAAGATCAAAATGTCTATTGAAGAACCTCCTACAAATCTTGAACTGAAACCTCTTCCTGATAACCTAGAGTATGTATTCTTGGAAGAACCCTCTTTTCTTCCTGTTATTATATCATCTCAGCTTTCTGAAAAAACAAAAATAAACTCGTATCCGTTCTTAAATGACACAAGCAAGCCTTTGCTTGGAAAACAACAGACATTCTTGGAATTTTTCCATCTTTTTGTAAACATAAAATTTAACTCCTGGAAGACAAAAAACCAGTTGTTCAAAAACAAAGAAGATTAAACCCAAACATGTAAGAAGTTGTAAAAAAATAGTTAAACTGCTCGATACAGGTATCATTTATCTAACCTCTGATAGCCCTTGGGTGAGCCCGATTCACTGTGTACCAAAGAAAGGTGGTATTACAGTTGTTACTAACAAAAGAAATGAACTTGTCCCAACAAGAAATGTTACATGTTAGAGAGTTTGTATTAACTATCGAAAACTCAATGAAGCAACTGCAAAAGATCATTTTCCTTTTCCGTTTATGGACCAAATGTTAGAAAGACTCGAAGGAAATAAATACTTCTGTTTCCTTGATGGTTTTTCCGGATATATATAAATACCAATCGATCCTATGGACCAAGAAAAAACAACATTCACATGTCCTTTTGGTACATACGCTTATAGGTGAATGCCTTTCGGTTTATGTAATGCTCCAACTACTTTATAAAGGTGCATGTTGGCTATATTTCATGATATGATCGAAGAATCAGTCGAAGTATTCATGGACGATTTATCCGTCTTTGAAAGCTCTTTTGATAACTGTCTACACAACCTCGATAAAATGCTTTAACTTTGCAAAGATGCACATCTTGTCCTTAACTGGGAAAAATGTCACTTTATGGTTAAGGAATGACTTGTGCTCGGACACAAGGTTTCCGAAGCAGGCCTCGAAGTCGACAAAGCAAAGATCGATGTAACTCCAAACTTCCACAACCTAATAATATCAAAGGTATTAATAGCTTTCTAGGACATGCAAGTTTCTACCGAAGATTAATTAAAGATTTCTTAAAAATCGCCCTTCCTCTCACCAAGTTTCTCGAAAAGGATACTCCGTTTGAATTCAATGACAAATGTCAAAACGCATTCAAGATATTAAAAGAAAAGCTCACATGTGCTCCTGTGATCATAAGCCTAAACTGGAGTCTCCCGTTCGAACTCATGTGTGATGCAAGTGATTTCGTAGTCGGAGCAATCTTAGGTCAAAAAGAAGGTAGAAATTTTCATCTGATATACTTTGCAAGCAAAACTCTTAATGCAGCTCAGCAGAACTATACAATCACTAAAAAAGAACTTATGGTTGTAGTCTTTGCTTTTGTAAAATTCTGATCCTATCTGGTATTATCAAAGACGATCGTACACACTGATCACTCAGCTCTTAGACACCTATTTAAGAAACAAGACGCTAAACCATGCCTTATCCGTTGGATTATGCTCTTACAAGAATTTGATATAGAAATAAAAGATAGAAATGGTACAGAAAATGTTGCAGCTGACCACCTATCTCGGATTGTAAATAAAGAAACAAGTGATGATAGTGAAGTCGATGACAACTTTCTTGGAGAAACTCTTATGCAAATAAACACTGAAGACGAACCATGGTTTGCAGATTATTTAGCAAGTGACATCATACCTAAAGGAATGACATATCAGCAAAATAATTTTTTTTTTCTCAGACATCAAACACTACTTCTGGGAGGAACCCTACCTCTTCAAAGTATGTTCTAACAGTATGATCAGACACTGTATCTCTGGACCAGAAACCCAAACCATTTTAGATCAATGTCACCACGAACCGACAGGTAGACATTATTGACCAAATACAACAGCTACAAAAGTGTTAGATTCAGGTTTCTACTGGTCGACCATCATCAAAGAAGCTCATACTCAAGTTATCATCTGCGAATCATGTCAGAAGACAGGAAATATTTCAAAACATGATGAGATGCCCTTAAACAACATTCAAGTATGTAAAATTTTTGATATATGGGGTATCGATTTCATAGGACCCTTTCCAAAATCATACAAATTCGAATACATATTAGTCGCTATCGACTATGTATCTAAATGGGCCGAAGCACAAGCTCTACCAACAAACGATGCTAAAGTTGTTATTACTTTTCTGAAGAAACTATTCTGCCATTTTGGAATGCCCAAAGCTCTCATAAGCGACAGAGGAACTCATTTCTGCAACAAGATAATGGAAAAAACAATGAAAAGATATGGAGTTAACCAACGATTCTCTACATCATACCACCCTCAAACAAGTTGTCAAGTTGAAAACATGAACAAAGCTCTTAAAATAATTATTAAAAAGACTGTTAAAGACAATCCCGCTATCTGGTCAAGAAAACTTGATGGCGCTCTATGGGCTTTTCGTACATCTTACAAAACACCAACCAGAACAACACCGTATAAACTCATATATGGAAAGAATTACCATTTACCATTTTAAATTGAACACCGTGCATACTGGGCCCTAAAGAACTGTAATCCAGATCTCATCGCTGTTGGTAAGAAACGAATGTTTCAATTACACGAGTTAGATGAACTAAGACATCAAGCCTATGAAAACTCTCGTCTATACAAGGCAAGAACCAATGTATGGCATGACAGGAAACTAAAGATAAAAAAAGAATTCAAACACGGAAACAAGGTGTTAGTCTTTCATTCAAAGTATAAATTCAAGCAACCGAAGCTCAGATCTTGCTGGCTAGGACCATATGTAGTAAAACATCAATATCCATCCAGATATGTTGAACTATATGGGAAAGATGGAAAAACGTTTATTGTTAACGGCTACCGACTCAATCAATATCATAAAAAAGAAGATTATAATGACTGAAGGGAAGCAGTCACTCCCTTCTTTCAGAAAGAATAAACTCTAGAAGCAGGAGTCTAGCTAACGACTCTCTTAAAAATTAAGTGCTTCTCGAGAGGCAACCTGTGCTTTACTTAAAGTGTGGAGGAGTCCCTCATCCATACAATTCCACTCGTTTTATTTACTTTCTCAAAACACCCAAAAATATTTTCTTTTTGTGTGTTTTTATGTGTTTTGGTGTGTTTACTATTATGCAGGTATCATAGCTCAAATCTGGAAAATTATAGAGTATGCTCAAAGATAACTTTCATGCAAGCTACAACTATCTATGCCATGGGAACTACCATTTTCCCTTAATTTTCCCTATTTTATAGTTATCAGTTATCACATTGAGGGAAATGTTCAACTTAAGTGTAGAGGGGAGCTAAATAGGAAAAATTAATCATATCCTTCCATGTTTTCCCTACCAAATTTTTTAATGCAAATCTTAAAAAAATTAAAATTAATATATGTTTTCAATATAAAAAAATGCTCTTAGTAAGGCAAATCCGCCCGGATCGACTCTATAACTATCACAAAACCAATCCACTAAATTTTGAGAATTTTAAGCCTTAGAATATATACGGGTACCCACCTTTGGTACCTAAGATAATTGATGCCTTTAGCTTGTTTGAGTTAAGGTTTGAATGCAATTGCAAGTGTCTTATCCGTCGTGACGGTTGTGAATTTGTAATTTGTCACCTTTTCTGGAACAATGGTATTGGTTGAAATTATATTTAAGTGAGTCGGTAATTTAGAAGCTCTAGAACTTGTGGTTGATCATCATTTACTAGACCGAAGCTAGATTAATTCATAAGAAAATCATATGCGTAACATTTCACATATTCAGGTCATTTCCTAACTCAATTATTTTCATTATTTATTTTTAGGGTTTTACGCATTAGCTTTTAATTATTATCTTATAGTTAAATCGCGTAAACTAAAAATCATCATTCAACATAAACGGACACCAAACAAATAAAAGTTTATGTCAAGCAAGTGTTATATGATTATTAAGAGTATAAATTATAACTTTTCATAATTTATTTTTATTGGTTGCGTAAAACGCTTACGTTCCGCAATAAATTACATTTAGGCATACCCGGAAGCACCAATACCCATCTACACTCAAACAAATACCCACTTTTATACCCAATATCTAAAAATTTACTTATTTATAAATCAAATAAGCCATAAAGCCGGATCATGGTATATATATACATGAAATAAACTTAAAACCCACTAAACCTTTACCTTTACAACTAATAAGTCTTACATACTAGTACCTTTATAACACATCTCCATAAATTGGCTTGTCACTAGTCCTTTCCCCCCTCTTTGAACCGTGAGCTAGCATGGGGAGGAGGAGAAGCCTTCTTACACCATGTACTCAAACCACCAACACCCCATGGTTTCCTTTTAGGTGGTTTAAGGTTTCAATCATGCTATAACTAGAAAGTCCAAGGTACCTAGCTCATTTACATACTCCAACAATTAACCTAAACACAAAATCTCTCTCTCAAGCATAACCAAACCCACGGCTCAAAATTTATGAGCTAGGGTTTCATATTCTTTGATTTTCTAAAGCATTCCAAGTATTCTAGTGTTCATTCTAAGATCATCTAAGGTTACTCAAGGTTATTACTAGCTTGGATTTAGGTTTAACAAGGTTTAATCAAAAAAACATATTTAGGGTTTCCTTGATTAGGGTTTTGGTTTTAGAAGCCTTACTAAGATTTTTATCTTGTATTCATCATTCTACTCATCTTCTATAAGGTCAATTTAAAGTATTCCATTTCCATTCATTCATTATCTTATGTGTACATGCTTGTTATATATGTTAAACACCACCTAGATTCATTTTTGTGATATATGAAGTATTTTGAGGCCTATATAATTTGAATTCACTTATATACATGGTGAAGTAATACTTGAAATAAAAGTACATGCTTGGTATAAGTGTTAAATAAATTATATAGATAGTTTATAAATTAAAATGTGTTGAAGGTTTATTTACAAGTTTATGTATAAAATATCATGAGGACATGGATTTCATTTGGACAAATATTGTGGACACTTATAAGACTTAATATATGTGAGAAATATGGTATAACACTTGGTGAAATAATGGTGCAAAGTTTCTAAATAAAAGGAATTATAAAACCTGTTTTATGAATCACAAAACCCTAATTAATTTTATAACCTACTATTTTAATTCGACTTTTAACTAATACATTTTATATTTTATTAAAATAGTACATATTACGAGGAAGATATTTTATAAAAGTTATTTTATACAAATGCCTACTGCTACAGATCTAATATATAAAAATAAATGTTTTATAAATATAGTACTTTACATAAGGAATCCAAGGATGTAAGAAACTCGAGAAACGGAATTTAAATGAACAAGTTATGTATTTTACAAGTTATATATAATTAATTACATAAAAATGGTTTTTATAAACTGTTATGAATAGTAAATGTTACTGTTCATCAGAGGGTTAATTCTTATGAATATAATATTTTGATAGATTTTCTTAATACGAAGTCGTGGACGCAAGAAACGTATAAAACTGAGTTATAACGATGAAGATATAAGGTTTTTAAAACCGCACGCACTATTTTTATTTTTACCCATTACTTTAAAAAATAATCAAATTAATTATATATATAATTAATAAACAGATTAAATCATATTTTAAATAATACATTTGCGATATTTCTTTATGGATCCAAATGTACTTTCTTTTATTTAACAAAGTACACTTTAATTAGTAATTCAACTTTTATAACTTAATAAAAAACTATTAGGTGGTGGTAAAACTATATAACATGTGATGTTTTATTCATGTATAATACTTTATACTCATACGACCTAAAATTAAATAGGTTGCATTCGGTCTTATCCGTGACATTTCCATTCGCTTGATTCATATACATCAGTTTATTCACTAAAGTGAGTTCATAGCCCCATGTTTTACTATATCAATGATTTATAACTTTTGGGGTGAGAAACATGCATCATTTTACAAATTGGATGCAAGTGTACATTTTATCATGATTACGTGTTTTCTTAGGTAGCGATAACCCACTATGCCCATTATCATGAACTGTCAATTACTTTGTGTGAGCGTAAATGTTATAAATAGATCTATTTGGGATTGACATCCCCGTTCGGGTGAGTAGCACTCACGGTTCTGGTTTACCGGACAACGGATGTATACCATGTTGGATTTGGGATTTCGTGGGTTAGAACACCATCAAGGGCAATGTTGGCAATTTATATTGCAATTCATACATGTCGAGCTTCAGTTTCATGAGCTTAGGGAAACGTAATTACATGTTGTGATGTTTGCATCTGTTGCATTATCATACACATGGAAATCTTGCGGTCCTACATTATATTTACATAAACTTATGAATTCACCAACTTTATGTTGATGTTTTAAAGCATGTTTTCTCAGGTCAATGAGGCACGAAGTGCTAAGGATACATTAGGGATACTCTTTTGGGGAGTCATGCATAAAAGATTTTGAGTCATTACATCTTGGGATTTTTGTTATGATCTAAAATCTTTGTTATCAAATGTTGAACAATTTAAGCCGTTGCGCTTTGTATTAAACAATTTCAATAAATCCAATGTATCGTATTTTAAACGACTCTTTTAGAGGTCGTTCTCATATCTTGTGCTATTGATCTATGAAGTAACGCTCCCGGACTCATTATTCCGCTGCGACCCAATTTGGGGGTGTTACAGATTGGTATCTAGAGCCAAGGTTATAGAGAACCAGGTCAAATGTTTTTACTTGGACTATAACCATTTTCAAACATTGCATCATACAAAGGGATTTTCATGGGACATTCACTTATACATTACTTGTTGCATTAGTTGAGTATACTAGATGCTGCATGGTTCACATACGTGTTTATAATATATTAAGTATATTATTATGGGTCTTATATATGTACTAATGTAAACTCTGTTTGAGTGTTACAGATCCTGTCATGTCTTCTTCATCCACAGTCACCTACACATCTGTCTACACTGATTCCGAGCCAGGGAGAGTCTTTTGGGGAGCTGATGAGGAGTTGTCTGATGGAGGTTCTCCACGAGTCATCGTATACGGATACGATGGACTCCCCATGCAGCCGGTAGCCCCGCCATCTCCAGACTATGTGCCAGGACCTGAGCACCCACCGTCTCCCGATTACGTGCCCGGTCCTGAGCACCCACCTTCACCTGTTGAGGTACCATACGTACCTGAGCCTGAGTACCCCGAGTACTTAGTGCCATCCGATACTGAGGCACCCTTAGAGGACCAGCCTCTACTTGTTGATGCCTCGCCTACTACCTTGTCACCAGGCTATGTGGCAGACTCTGATCCGGAGGAGGATCCGGAGGAGGACCCCAAGGAGGATCATACTGACTATCCTGCTGATGGAGGTGATGGTGATGATGAGCCCTCCAATGATGATGATGATGATGATGATACTGATGATGAGGATGAGGAGCCCTTTGAGGACGAGGATGATGATGAGGAGGAGGAGCACCTAGCTCTGGCCGACTCTTTTGCTATACCCGTTGTCGACCCTGTTCCCTCAGCTGAGGATACAACGGCATTTAAGACTGATAAGTCTGCACCTACACCCAGATCACCTCAGACTAAGGTCCCTTTTGCTCAGACACATCTTCGTAGGGCACAAAATACTGTCAGACTTGAGCCACCTATGTCTATCTATGGAGGAACGTATTGCTGAGTATGCTGTCGTACCTCCATCACCATCACCACCACCATCTCCACTATCACCTTGGTCACCTCCACTACCTTAAATTCCCTCACAACCACTACCACCTCCACCATTATCACTACATTTACCACCACCTGTACCCACATCATTACCGTTTGTTAGCCTCAAAATATATTGAGTCGAACAATGGAAGTTCGTTCATTATATTAGGTCTCGGTCACTTAATTAATTATACGTTGTAATAGGCTACACGGGTAAACGGGCTCTTAAATGTAATCTAACCGGTCACGTGTATCGGGCGAAAGCCCAAGTAATCCCGAGCCCGGCCCGTAGAAATACCAAGGCATGAAAGCCTCTTGGTATTAAGTATAAATACCCCTCTCCAAGTATGGAGAGGGTGTTGGTTCTTGTTAATTCTCACATTGTAATTTTGCAAGTAATCATCCAACTCTTATTTTTCTCTCTACCTTTCTCTCTCTAACTTCTCTCTACAATTCTTCCAATTCTTATTTTTCCTCATCTTATTTTCTTGTTTCATAATGAAGTGAAAGTGATTTTGGTTCCTACATTTGGTATCATTCGCCACGGGTGGGTTTAGTTTTTGTTAGTTTTAGTGGTTGTTTCGTGTTGGTATTTTTTTTTGTTTGTTTCGTGTTTTGTTTTTATTAAGCAAAGTAGTTAGATTTGATTCCTTGGCTTATAAGCTTTTCGTAGTGCTTATTTCGTGCGTGGCTAAGACAAATGCAATGACGAAAAGATCGTGTTGTTGGTCCCTCAATCGAACGAGTGACAACAAAGAGCATCGAACTAGACGGCGTGTCTCAAGGATCGAACTAGATCTCAATTAACGGATCGAACAAGAGTTTTTCTGTTTTGGATCGAACTAGTATCTTCTTGCAAGGATCGATCGAGCTTACTCCTTCAAGGATCGAACTAGAGTGCATCGAACGAGTGTTCTTTGTTTCGATCGAACGAGTGTTTTTGTGTTTCGATCGAACGAGTGTTTTTAAGATTTGGATCGAACGAGTGTTCATTGTTTCGATCGAACGAGCTTCATCTTTGTTTGATCGAACGAGTGCATTTTACATTAGGATCGAACTAGCAACAATCGAACTAGCCAAGGTTCGAACTAGCAAAGGTTCGAACTAGCAACAATCGAACTAGCAACAATCGAACTAGCCAAGGTTCGAACTAGCAAAGGTTCGAACTAGCAACAATCGAACTAGCAACAATCGAACTAGCCAAGGTTCGAACTAGCAAAGGTTCGAACTAGCAACAATCGAACTAGCAACAATCGAACAAGCCAAGGATCGAACTAGCCATCGATCGAACTAGGTGATCGAACTAGCGTAGGATCGAACGAGCAAAAAAAAAAAAAAAATTTGGACCGAACGAAAATTTTTTTGTGTGAAGAAAAGGGTTTCAGTAAAACAGCCATAACTTTTGATCCG
>BQNB010118881.1:6392-18689 GCA_026074375.1 Tanacetum coccineum
AGTTCTATAGTCAATTAACTTTTAATTATAACTCCACGAGTCATTTTATGGTCAACTTTGTTATACAAAGTAAGTCATTCTCTCTCACTCTTGAGGAATTCAGTCAAATCTTAAAAATACCGTTTAAAGGTCATGTGTCACACACCGACATGTGGTCACTCGACTACTTGTCAATAGGTGTTCCTAGTAAAGGTCATTATAAAACCACTCCTCCGTTGCTGTAATAACCGGTAATATTTCCAGGGTTAAGTATTATAAAATATTATAGTTTTGTATTTGAAGTCTTTCGATCTTGTCAGTTTTTCTAATGAAAGCTGAAAAGTTGACTTCTATTGTCTATTTTGCGTAAAAGAGGTTTCGGTTTAATAAGGAGTTTTGTTGAAGTGTGAGGTTCGTAAATGAATCATTTATGATTTTTTTTTCCTATTTTAGAGTGGTTTTGAGGATTTCAGTGCTTTCCAGGAAGTTTTCTTTAGCGAAAAATCGTCACGCAGCGCGTACCGGCACAACAGTTTATTTAAGTGTGGAGATTTATGAGGTTGGGAATGTGTTAATGGGTTTATTTATTTAATAAATTCATAATTTTGAAGTAACGTTGATTTAAATTGTAAATCGTGAGTGTGAAATTTGAAAGTTAGCAGAAAAACGGTTGTTTCTGTGAAATTTGGTAAAAGACTATAACAAACGTAAAAAGGTGAAATTTTAAGCGAATATAAGTTTCCAAGCCATATTTTCAGATTTGAAGTGTTTTAAATGGATGAGCAAGGTTCGGTTGAGTTTTGTCAAAAACTCATGTTTCGGTCCGGAGTCGGCCGATAACGGCTCAAAATGGATTTTTGTAGTAATTTAATGTGATAAGTGTCATATGAATAACCCAGGTTTATGGAAAAATGATTTTAAACGCAATGGAAATGATAGCTAAGTTTGTTTGATGTTTTAAATAAATGAGAATTGAGCTTTAAGTGACCCCGACACAAAAAGGAAAACCCAAGACCCCCTTTGGATCCCATTTGGACGCCTAGGAGATAAGGGGACAAGATGGCAAGAATTTTGCTATAATGTCTCACTAGTACCATAATATACCTCCACCACCTTATCTCATTTCACATACATGCATCATTTTTCAAAATCAAAAAAAATAATCTCTCTCTTTTGCTCTCTATATTCGGCCGAACTGACTTCAAAATTACACAAAGGAAAAAAACGACAAGTTTTAAAGATTTTTTTTTTTTTTTTTTTTTGTCAAGAACTCAGGTTAAGATCTATTATTAGGATGTTATTTATAATTACACTGTTTTGTATGAAAACAAGGTTTTTAAATCTTTTACTAAAACACGCGTCTCGATCGAACCAAGCTCATCAAACAAGTTTTTACAAAACTTTGAATTTAAGTTGTACTTTTGTGATTATGGAGATGTCTAGACGCTAGTTGTACAAGTTGATCGCCAAAAAGATCGAAACTTGAAATAAAAAATAAAAAAGGGGTGTTGTGCGTTGGCTTAAAAAGAAAAAGGAAGAAAGGGTTTTTGAGTTTAAATAAAATGGTTGTGTGGTAAATTTTTCGAGCTTATTTGGGAATTTTTGCTTATTCAATAAGCTAGATTATGGCTTATTGGGTTTATGTGATATTTTTTTTGGATAGTTTTGTTGGACTGACCCAATAAAGGGTGCGTCCGGTTTGTGTGAGCCTGACTAGGGTACGTTTGGTTGGACACGGCCCAACATGGGTCCGTTTGGTTGGTTCGACCCAACAAGGGTCCATTTGGTTTCAGTTTGTGGGCCACAAAAGGGCTCGGCCCATTTGGTTTAGGCTTATTTGATTTGGCTTATTCGGGTTAAGCGTATTCGGCTTTGGCTTATTTGATTTTGGCTTATTCGACTTTGGCTTATTTGAGTTAAGCTTATTCGGTTTTGGCTTATTCGATTATAGTATCTTTCGAGCTCATAGCTCATTTGGGTTTCGACATATTCGGGCCACGGTTTAATGGGCCACGGCCATGTGTAATTTCAGATTTATATTGATTCGACTTAATGGGTTTAAGGCCCATTGGGTTAGTTATACAATAAACTTATATAATAAGGGTATAGACTAAGTTTTTCTATCGGGCTAATTATTAAGATTTTAATGGGCCATGTGACCCAATATTAAATAAATGGGTTTGTAGGCTTGTAAATGAACTAAAGAAAGTCGTGTTGGACTAAGGGGAAGACTTTTGGTTGGACTTGTCGATTGTGAAGGGGTTATTTTGCCACAGTTAAATAAATCATGGAGAAAGTAATAATATTGTGTTGACGGAAAGCGTCGAAATTGTGAAAATTGTTTTGGATTAAGGTTTAATACCTTGAAAAAAAGTCATGAAGACGTACGGGTCATGCCGAATTTTTGAAAGAATTATATACTTAGAGCTTTTGCTAAAAAGAGGTAAACTTTTCAATGTTTTAACAATAAATGGTTATTTAACTTAAAAATCTAATAAAATACGAAAGATGTAATTCTTTGAAACTTTTCTTAAAATATTTACTATTTATCACCGTTGTGTCGATTTAATTGAGGAAATGGAAGGGTGAATTTTAAGGAAGATCTATTGTTGAGGTAAAAGCTTTTGGATATATTTAATGTCGAAACATTCTACCCTGTTACCCCAATAATAAGACGAAAATAATAATAAAATATTATATATATATATATCGCATCGTCTACGGAAATGTGGATCATTTATCTTTGGCTTTTGAGCTCTTGCTTGTTTCTTTTTGACGACTTTTTGCGGAATATTTTGGTCGGTTGTATCGTTCAAAAGCAACTTTGGCGGTTTTGAGCTATATTGTGTTATGTCGCACTTTTGCCCAGTGTTTTTTGAGTCGTTGTCCCCCCCCCGTCGCGTAATCATATCACCAACACCATAAAATGAGATAATAGTATATAATGAATAAAAGTCCTTGCTAACAAGACGGCCGGTTTTTTGTAATAAGATTAACGGGTAAGCGTAGAGATAACGAGTTTTTTGGAATAATATGAATTTGGAATGGGATTTTAGAATGATAAAATGCGGATTTTGCGTGAATTAAGGCGAACACTTGTACAATAAGATAATTTTGTACTAGTATTGATATATGAGGTATATATTAGGTCGTTGGTTGCCGTGCCCGCTTTGTTGCCGTTACATGGGCACTTCTGCGTAGAGATTTTTAATTTAATTTTGGTTTCTGCGTTATTAAGATTGGCAGTTGCTTTGATTTCTGATTAAGTGAGTTCTCGTAGCCCCACTTTTAAAAACACTTTTTTTTTTTTTTTTTTTTTTTTTTTCTTTCTTTTTTTTTTTTTTTTTTTTTTTTTTTTTTTTTTTGTTTTTTTTTTTCGCTTTTTCTTGTTTTTTTTTTTTTTTTTTTTTTTTTTTTTTTTTTTTTTTCCCTGGGAAAATGATACTCCAAATGTGTTTTGAAATGTTTTGAATTATCTTCGAAATGTGGTTTGTTTTGGGACAAAGTTATGTGCTTATGAATGCTATGTAATATATGTGATTTGTTTGATTCGGATGGTACGCTCCTACTTAGTATTTGTGAGATTTAGTGGATCGGATGGTAGCATCACCCAGTAATTTGTGTTAGTCTATGGAGCGGATAGGTACGAGCCACCTAGGTTTGTGGTGGTGCACCCGTTGCCCCTAATTTTTATGGCTTAGTGCTCCAGCTGGTAGGCTCTTTAGGTGCGTAAGTGACATATGGTTATTGATTAGCGGTGATGCTAAGGTTGTTTGCATATATTCACTGTCATATAGCACTATTGTCTACTGTTTTGAAAGATTGGCACAACTTTCGGGTTTAAGGTCAAACTTACGAGCTCACCAACATTATTGTTGACGTTTTCGAGTATCATTTTAAAGTGTTTCAAATGAAAGGTATGTGATTGGTATTGGAAGAGAAAAAATGTAACCCAAGGGGACAGGTAGAGATGGACATGGTTTTAAATCCTGTTAACTTTTTTTAACTTGTAATGTTCAGTAAACTTAAATTTTACGAATGTAAATTATAAAGTGTATGATCTTGTATCTTTTGCGATGAATGGTATCGTCACATCCCGTGTTTCCGCCATTGACGGGGTGTGACAGATTGGTATCAGAGCCAAGGTTATAGAGAATGCCGGTTTTTAAAAAATAAAAAGTGCAACTATAACCAGAAAGTGAAGTTCGTTTTTAGTAAAACCTCAAACAAGGCGAAAGTTGAATAACTCGAGCAGTTCATGGTATTATTCCTAAATTACGCATAGCCTGATCAACTATGCTTAATTCATAAAAGACTATGAAATGATGGGGTTAGTTTTCTAAAGCTATTTTAGGGGGAGGGAAAGGAAGTGTGAGTAGTGTGACCACCTAAAAATGATAGGATATAAAGTGATAAGAACACTTGCGAGTGTTGAGATTGAGATTGTGTTGATTTTAGGATTGCCATGCTGCCTTAGTAGTAGTAGTGTGCGATGCCTAGAGAGTGTAAGTAAATCGTCGCGGGTAGCAATGATTGATAGTTTGATGTTGGCCATGCTTTCCTTAGTGTAGTGCGTGTTGCCTTAAGAAATTTTGTGGATAGTCGCAGGTAGCGACGTGATTTGGATAATGTGCTTTGGTGGATTATGTGTTGACCAGTTATGCCTGTTCGGTATCGAACCTGATCGGTGATTAATCGTTATTCGTATTCTTCCCGTTATATATCTAAATATATATATAAGGGTATATATATGTATATATACGGTTACGGATGTCTAATTTCAAACGTTATGATGATTTGTATATGTAAGCAATAATGATGTTGATAATCTAGATAAAAATATTTTAGTACTTATACCATTTTACCGTGTTATCACAGGATGTCTACCCCAGTATTTACTGACCCAGAGAGTTCCACCCAGGCTGACGGAGCTCAGAGCTCCCGAGTGCCAGTACCATTACTGGAGGACCCCAGTGAGGCCATTAGCCGGGCTTATTTAGTAGAGATGGACACTAAGTCTGAACCGTTTGCGGACCCAGAGTCTGAGACACTTGAGTCACCCCATACTGTAGCATCACCCATTTTACTCCCCGATAGTACACCACCCGTTTGTCATGTTGAGGAGTCAGAGGGCTCTGACACATCTGGTGCGGGATCCACGTCATCGGATTCCACCACACCACTTTCACCAGATCATCCGCTTACCCGTGATACACCTGTTTTGGTCCCATCTGTTCGTAGGACCGCACGTATGGCTGTGCGTGTTCAGCCTGTGTTGTCACTTGGCTACTTTGCTAGTATAGCAGAGGCAGCAACTATGTCTGATGTAGCATTCCGTAAGAGGTTTAGATCCTTTTACAAAAGTTTACCTCGCTGACCCTTCCAGTACGGAAGAGGTATAGAGGTACGTCTAAGCTTATTTTGGGTACTGATAGTGAGGTAGATGAGTTCAAGGATGAGGAGGTAGAGGACTTTTCAGATTCTGATAGTGGGAGCAAGGACGTAGAGGACGAGGGTCTTACTGCGGGGGTCGAGGGCCCCGATATAGATGATGAGGGTTATGGTTTAGATGATGAGAGTCATGGTAGGGATGATGAGAGTCGTGGTATAGACGACGAGGGACATAGTGTAGAGAGTGATGGGCTTGGTTTAGAGGAGGAGGAGGTTGTACCTGGGGGTCAGCAGCATGAAGCTCCGGTTGTGAGGACGACTGAGAGTGCTCCTTTAGGACTTGGGTATGGAGCATTGAGGGGCTGAGAGTTGGCATTAGAGTAGGGTGATGTATACAATACGTTTGAGGTCGGACAGGGTTCCAGATCGGCACCAAGGGTTTTCGAGACCAGAGGGTGTCATCATTTAGACAAAGCCCGACGCATACCGACATGACAAAAGACCCGAAGAACGGTATGAATTTTATATGAGATATTTCCTGATTTACCCACCTAAGCACCACCTGTATAGACACCACCTTCACCTGAGTGGATTTTAAGGAAGATCTAGTGTTGAGGTAAAAGGTTTTGGATATATTTAATGTCGAAACATTCTACCCTGTTACCCCGATAATAAGATGAAAATAATAATAAAATATTATATATATATATATATATATATATATATATATATATATATATATAGATATATAATATATATATTATAGACTATATAATATCGCATCGTCTACGAAAATGTGGATCATTTGTCTTTGGCTTTTGAGCTCTTGCTCGTTTCTTTTCGTCGACTTTTTGCAGAATATTTTGGTCGGTTGTATCGTTCAACGTTTACGGTGTTTGAGCTATATTGTGTTGATGTCGCACTTTGCCCAAGTGTTTTTGAGGTCGTTTTTTCCCCTCTCCCCCCCCCCCTCCCCCCCCTTTCCCCCCCCCCCCCTCCCTCCCCCCCTTCCCCCCCCCCCCTTCCCCCCCCCCCCCCCCCCCCCCCCCTTTCTCCCCCCCCCCCCCCCCCCTCCGCGTAATCAACCACACAACCATAAAAATGAGATAAAGTGTTGATAATGAGATAAAGTCTTGGTAACAAGACGACGGTTTTTGTAATGAGATTAACGGTAAGAGATAACGAGTTTGGAATAATATGAATTTGGAATGGGTTTTTGGAATGATAAAATGAGGATTTTGCATGAGTTAAGGCGAACACTTATACAATAAGATAATTTTGTGCAAGTATTGATATGATATGAGATATATTAGGGTCGGTTGTTGGGTACTTTGTGAGCTCTGAGAGCGTAGAGATTTAATTGTGTAGATGCTTAATTAATTTGATTGAGATTGTGCAGATTGCTTGGATTTCTGTTTGAGGTGAGTTCGCCTCGTAGCCCCCCCCACTTTTTAAATAAAAATTTACGTTTTTTTTTTTTTCTGTTGGGGAAAAATGATCTCAAATATTTTGAAATATTTGAATTAGTCTGTGTGAAATGTGGTTTTATTTTTGGGACAAGTTATGTGCTTATGACTGCTATGTGAATATTATGTGATTGTTTAGATCGGATGGGTACGCCTACCTAGTATTTATGAGATTATTGGATCGAAGGGGTACGCCTACCCAGTATTTGTGTGATTATTTGGAGCGATGGTACGCCTACCCAGTTTTGTGTATGTCTTCTCCTGCCCTTATTTTTAGTGCTCCACTGGTAGGAGGGCCCTTTAAGTCTAAGGACATATGGGTATTGATTAGCGGTGAGCTAAGTTGTTTGCAATATATTCACTGTCATATATCTCTATTGTCCACTGTTTTGAAAGATTGGCACAACTTTCGGGTTTAAAGTCAAACCTACGAGCTCACCAACATTATTGTTGACGTTTTTGAGTATCATTTTCAGTTGTATCAAATCAAAGGTATGTGTTTGGTATTGGAAGAGAAAAGATGTAACCCAAGGGGACTGGGTAGAGATGGACGTGGTTTTGAATCATGTTAAGTTTTTTTAACTTGTAAAGTTCTGTAAACTTAAATTTTACGAATGTAAATTATAAAGTGTATGATCGTGTATCTTATGCGATGAATGGTATCATCGCATCCCGTGTTTCCGCCATTGATGGGGTGTGACAGTCTCCAAGTATCGTTAAAACTTTCATCCAAATTCCTAGACAAGGTCAAGTCACTCGTACTAAAAACAAGAAAACCATTGTCGTCCACAAAAATGAAATCTTAACTCGTGAGATTCAACCTCATATAAAACCATGGGTTGATATCATTCATGAAAATGCCATTTCTCTATGAGGTCATAAGGATCATGTCTCCGCGTGTCTTTGTCATATGCTTTATTGCATTGAAACCTATAATCTAGCATTCTTCGTTCTCAAAAGAATGGAAAAGACTCGAAGAAAACCTAAGGAACTATTACCTTACGGAATGCTTTTGACTAGATTGTTCAAATATGTTGTGTTTGTCTTTCCCGAGCTAGCAATTAATTGCTACATCTCACATGATCGAGTCATGCATACCCTCGCTCCTCATTATAAGCGAAAGACGCGATCGGATCGTGGCAAGAAAAGACCTCGTGAGTCAAATGCTAGCTCCTCTTCCACCACTCTAAATCATCCATCCTCATCTCATTCGTTGGATAATCCCATTGATAAAGATGATGATGAATCATTTCGTTCCAACTCCTCATCTCCGTCTTAAAATATCTCCTCATTGTCCAATGTTGTTTCTAGAGTCCATCATAACCCTCCTCATTAAAGTCATTACATGAATACCCATCTCTCCAAAATTATTAATCTTCAAACTCAACAACGAGATGCTCACCGAGAAGGGTTAAGGTCAATTGGACGAGCTCTTAAGAACATGATGGGTAGAAAACGGAAGTGAACATGTTAGGGCAACTACTTAGAAACTATTATTATTATAATTATCTTTCTTGATTAATACATTATATCTTTCTATTATTAAGACTAGTAATGGCAAGTGACAATTGCATTTGACTTGGATGATTTTCCCCACTTTATCAACGCTCTATGATTAGCAAAATGATTATGAATGTGACATACGAACAATAACATTATTTGCTAAATGATGTGCATGCTAGTTTAGGACTACATATTATTGCTTGAATTAGTAGATTCTTGAATTTGGTAGATGCCGAAATCACTGGACTTAAGAAAAAGGAAAAACTGGAAATTTTCATTCTTCCAGAAAACGGCCCCTTTAAATACTCGACGGCCCCCAATATATTTGGGACCGCCTGGTAATATGGGACCGCCACCAGGAGGGAAAGAAAATTTCAATTTTACCTCTTTTTTGTATCTTTGACCTTCCTACCTACATCCTCAAACTGTCATTTTCCTGTTTAGCCAAACCATATTTGGCATCCTCTTCCATCCACACCATGCTTTGCCATGTTATACTACCCCTTCCATTATTTAATCATCAAACTCTTACACCTCACTACCACCATCATCTTCTTCAACCTATTCATCTTCTTCAACATAGTGAAATCTAGAGTCAGATACTCAGGGAGTGGAGTAGGGCGAAGAGGTGCTTTATAGCTGAACCACTATAAAATCTTGGTGTCTTGGTTTGGTTGTTTCTTTCCTTATCTCTTTATATTATTATTGTTGTTATCTAGTTTTAGTTTAGATAGTTATTGCTTGTCCATATTGTGAATTGGTTAAACATATAACTCGGATCTAAACCTTTTTGAAAGTAAACTTTTAAAAACTAAAACAACGTGAAACTATTTAAAAAACACAAAAAAAAACCCCACCCCCCCCCCCCCCCCCCTATCTAGTTTCCACAAAAACACAAAAACCTTTCAAACCTATAGTTCCCATGGTAACATCTCAAAATGATGAATCTAACGCTCAAAACATCTACATCTACAATTAGTAATCGAAAAGACGAATATGGAAACAGTCAAAAGTACAAACAAAGGACTATCAATTTCGACATGCCCTTATTTTCCACCTTGATCATGATGCTACATATATTCTCCTCCCTTATTACACTCAAAATTTTCACCTGACATTTTTTCACATCTTAATTTTTAACAATCGTTAATCTAAATTAATAAATAAAATTAACCATTACTCTATTTACACTACATAATCATACATGATGAATCGAGGTAACTAGATAACTTGAACAACTTCAAATTTAGGATCAAAAGATCATAACCTGATTGAATATGGGTTCGTTTTTTTAAGCTTATATGTAGGCTTATAAGCTTATTTGCTTTTAGATTATATAAGCCCATAGATCTTAATAAAATAAGCTAGAAAATTTGGGCATGTGAAATATAAGCCAAAATCAAATAAGCTCATACGCCCATCTATAAGCTTAAACAAGCACCCCCTTATCCAACTACGTACCATCTGAGGCTCAAAACATCAACAATTACTAACCGCAGAAAAAGTGAATAGCTGAATATTGACAGTGGTTAAGTTGTTGTGTTAGGCGGCAGGGAAGTAAAGGTTAGTGAGGGTTAGGGTTTGTGAAAGCAGATGGGGGAAAAGTATGGGTTTTTGTATCGATAATGAAATTTTAGGGAGGAAACAAGGCGCCTTTTTTTCATTAAGTTTTTGCTTTTACCGCCCATTTATGTCTATAACATAAATACAAAGAGACATGTTGTTACTTACACACCGATGTCTTTAATTGCGTTAAAAGACTAGTTTTCACCCGCATAACCAGTTTTTATGCGTTTTGTATTATAAAAACCTGTTTTTTCAACAAAACCAATCCTAATTTGTTCCATTCCCCCTAGTTTTTGATCATAGGAATAGGGTTTTACATAAACGGTCTCTATTTGGGGGTGTTTATAGCCTTTTGTGTAGTAGTGACGGAAGCGATGAGCTTGATAATGTCAAGATGAATGACGGTTAACATACGAAGATCTTCAACCATGAAGTTTCGTAGCTCTTCTCAAGCATTGCTAATGTTTATAGAACACTCACATGATGAGGTATGAGGTAATCTTAAAGGTGGTAGCAGAAATGGTGGAGAGAAGATATTAGCCATCTACATAGTGGTAGAGACGTGATTGAGATTTTCGTGGAATGAATTAGATATGAAAAATGAGTGATATAACCGTTTATAGTTAAGGAGCGGATCCATAAAGACGAGAGACGGTTGATATAGTAACAAAAGAGTGGGAATGAGTTACTATGAGGAGTTTTGATTATTCGAATGACGGAAAGCGTATTTTATGAAGGAAAGAATCAAGAAAATGAGTAAGATAATGATCAAAGTGATCTAAGCGAAAACTCTTAGGGATTAAGAAGATTATGCATGTGTACTCGATAAATCTTAGTGACACGAGGTAATACTCTAGATGCAAAAGACACATGCAAATGACACTAAGTCACTTAGACGTATTAATCATAACAGTCAAAGATGTTGATGTACAAAACTATGTGACGCCTATAAGTTTATCTAGATAGACAAATCTAATTCATTAGGCATCAAAATAATATAGTGTGGGTGCACAAGAAAAACATGTAGATCATATAAAAAGTCACATAACATTATGATTAGGTCGCATGCATATATCATATTAAACATTTATCATTTAGTATTTAATAACATGTATCATAAAGATAAACTTAGAGATATTAAATCGGGTGTAACAACCCGAGTTTTAGGCCGACGATTATCTCGAGCCACGATTTATTTTCTACGATTGATATGAAATAATCGTTTTTCGTTCTTGGGCGATTTGATGAAAATAATTATTTTTGGCTATCTCACAAGCCGTGTTTTGAATTTCTATTCGTTTGAGCGTTTTAGAAAATTTAAAAATTTCATATTTTTGCTCCGAGAGCGAAATTAAAATTATTTTAGTGCTTTATGGCTTTCCCCGAGTTTTCGTGAAAACCGTGTCTAAAGACGTGTTTTATGTGATTTAACATTTTATTAAATGTTTTAAAACTAAATAAAGTTTGACGGAATAAAAATAATTACGAGTTTATAAAACCCGAGCCCTTTTGGCCGATTAAGGACACGAACCAAACGCCCTTGTGTTTTATTTTTATAGACTTTGAAAGATTGAGGACTAAAAGTGTCAATAGCCTAAAGTGTGTCCCCTATATAAACCACAAACTTCACTCCCATTTTTATTTTTAGAAAAATTTGTTACTTCTCCTACCTTGCTCCTCCTTACACCGACGAACACAAACACCTAGCCAAAACCCAACGAAAATTGACATGCAATACGAGCCGTTACCAAAATATTAATCCTCTTATTATTTCCAACATATCCCCACAAGAAAAATCCACATGCAATGAGTATTTCTCTAGTTTTGGATTGGTTCGAGTTCGTGTCGAAATGGGTTGAAAACATTGTTTAAAATTATTAAATAAGTATTCTTGCAAGTGGGTTTCGAATAAAAAGGTTCAGTTGGGTTGCTTGTCACGTCCGAACTCGGTCAAAAGAGGGGAAGCCGAAACCGATTTTTGTGTTGCATTGTAAGTATTTAATTACTTGTATTATGTTTACTTTCGTTATTTGATTGAGTTTCGATAATTGCATGTGATGAAATCCGAGAATCTTGCGTTAGACTATATTAGAAATGATGTTGGATGATAAATATAGGCTAGATGATGTTGATTTGATGTTGTCGGAAGCCGAAAAATGGCCGTTTAATGGTTTCGAAAAGTATAAATTCAAGCAGAAAGTTTGGCTCAGATTTCGAGGTTCAAGATTTTGTAAAATCTAATTTTTGATTTAGAAATATGATAGAATTCGTCCTAATGAATGTTTCGAAATGTGGATCGTCCCGTAACTCCTAATAACAAAGATTTTACGGCCGATTGAAGTTTGGAAAAATTATAATTTTCCAAACAGCTATTTTAGCTTATTTAATAAGC
>BQNB010118882.1:0-20912 GCA_026074375.1 Tanacetum coccineum
TTTAATCTTGGAATTAATTTTTGTGTCACGTGATGGTGACATCATATTCATCATCTCATTTCATTTCAGGGGCTATTGGGATGAATTCATTTCCAAATCATATATGTTTAACGTTATTGCCATGCAATGGGCCACACTTGATTAATCTTGGGCTTTAAAAATATTTGGGCTGGCCTATTAGGATCCAGGAGCATCGTTGAACTCGATTTCTCGCACTCTTGTTTGCGACGAACCCGTAAATACCCGTTTTTGCACCGTTTTCAATCATTTTTAGCTGCAAGACATGAAAATATAATACAAATATATTTGCAATATAAATAAGCATATTTTGGCATTTTTAGTCCGTTTTATAGTGTTTTACGGGTTATAAAAGATGTGTATTTTAGCGCTCATCAATCATACATCTCATAATATCATGCCATCACATATTCATGTAGCACTGAGACATGTAAATAACTATCATAGACTAACATCACATAAAACACATATATCCGCATAATGCGGTTAATTGTAAACTCACAAGAAGTTTTACAACCTCATAGGCAGAGCACCTAACCGTTGTAGTGTAGTAAGGCAAGACTCGGGGGTTGTTATTATTCTCTAAGGGAATAGGTTGGAAAGGCTCAAATAGAATATAACAGAGGTCTAAGGGTTGAGAGAAGATTATTTTTGGTATTTATATATTTTATAGAAAGCAAGTAAAATTCTGGTTTGAGAGGTTTGGTTTGGTTTTAGCTAATTAAACTAAATATAAATCTAAACTACTTTGGTGAAAACTCTATGGGTGAACGAACGTATTTACTTAATCATGCACTACTCCTCGGTTTGCTTCTCCTAATCCTATTGCTTTGTCACACTTGTGATGATTTTTGTAAGTATTTCCTAGGTCATGAACAGATTACACGAATCCGCCGTCTATGTAATATTCTGTTAATGCAACGCACAGGTAAGGTAGTATGAAGACTATTACAAGGCCCCTAAGAGTACATTACATGCATTAAAATACTTAAGAGGGATCAACCATATTAGGGTTAATATGAAGACTGTTATCGATGGTATCCTTTGTACACACCCGCGTTTTCTTAGACGTCTATGCCAATTTAATATTTTATGGCTAGTTTTCTAAAGCCTAATACGCGATCACAAGAAGCAATATTAAAAGGATCTACAAACTAAGTTTCATGCAATCATCAGTAAATACTAATGGATCTAGCCTAGCATGTTAAAAGGAAGCAAAGAACAAGAATCAATCAAACAACACATAGACATATTGAATGATAAAAGATAGAAGACTTCACTTGATTAAAACATGTGTTCAAGGCTGATACAATAGGGTTTTGACACCCTAAAAATGACCTAAACAGCAGCTATAATTTACTTTTAATAATAGGGTTTGGTTCCCAAAAGTTACACACTCAAACCCCTAAAAACAAGTTTGTATATATAGGAAAATAGGCTTGACGGCGTCGCATTATAATCCTGACGCCGTCACCCCACCGAGTCTTCTAGGGCTTCTTTAAGACGCTTGGATCCTAACGCCGTCTCCAAAGTTTTGACGTCGTCCTTTGTATGTCCTGAAGCCGTCACATATAATTGTGACGCCGTCTCCAACCACTGTACGCATTTCTTTAAGAGATTTGGTGTAGAGTTGTAATCTTGTCTGTTTCTTCTCCAAATGAGCCCAAGTCATGTGTATTTCCTCCAAAAGTAATCCAAGTTCTAAAAACACAAAAATGAACAATTAAGTACATACTTTGGGCATATTTGCACGATTTAGAGGGTTAAATGACCTTGAAAAAGTGTATAAAATGACACCTCATCAAATACCCCTACACTTGGGATTTGCTTATCCACAAGCAAATGAGCTTTTCTATCTAGACAATAGTAATATCAGAGAATTTAACCTACTTTTTAAAGATATTTTACGACACAACCTTATAGACCTTGTAATTAAAATCACGGAAGTTATATACTAGCACATCTCATAAGTGTATGGATTATCTCTTTCTCTCGGTGTATAAGGAATTATATCTTTTGGAAAAGGAAAATAACATCATTACTGTCGTAGTTATAAAATTACCCATTCTTGGTAAATGATCAAACCTCCAACGCTAGGCCACAAGTACTAAAAATTACTATAAAAGAGGTCTTTAAGGGTTGTGGGGTGTAGGTGTATGATAACAATAATGGAAACGAAAATGGATGGGATATATTTTGGGGTGACTTTTTAGGTGAATTTATGGGGTGAAGTGGTGAGTTAATTATTTATAAGAATACACGCTGATTGGGTTGCTAAGCCAAAGACTCGGAAACTCGGACAAGATGTTTAATTATCTAAATAAAAATTTTACTTTTTCTTTTCTCTTGTTTTTTGAACATAATACAGAACTTGAGGTTTATAAACACACCCCTACACATGAGTTTTTGATACTCAATACATAAGCTAACTAATGACCCGAATTGAGGTGGATCAACATAACATTGATACTATCAATCAATTTTTATGGGTAAATGATTTAACTTTTCTTCCCATTCTTTCGCAAAATACTCCCCTATTACTACCATGAATCCCAATCGTCCCAAAACTGTATTTACAAGGATAAGGACTTAGCAACCATGTACTCAAATAATTAACTTGGGTTAAACAATAATGTACTAAAAACGAGTACATACAAGGAAGACTAAGGCGATTTGGGTGAAATAATTGGTTAAAGGTAACGATGCTCATCATTAATAATCCAGAGTCCTCCGGAAAATTATGAGAACCGTGAAAAAAGGATAGGCTCGAGGGGGTGTATAGGGGTATACTGCGAAAAAAATGAGTGCATGGCTATGGGATTATTATATGATCGAGAGTGACCATAATGTACACCCCAAAATCGGACGGCAGAGGAATTGTAACATTGGGGTGCGACTTCAAAGCACAAAGTAACAAAGTCACAGAAAACGACCTCAAAAGAGACGTTTAAATAAATTTCACATTTGATATATTAAAATCAGAGTTTACAAAGGATCCCATTTATAATGCAATAGAAACATTTTGTTTAAAACGTTATCGAATGGTACTCAAGTTATTAAGCCTTCAAAAATATATCCGCGCTACACCAATGCTCCCAATGCTCCACTAGCAAAATGATAACCTGAGAAAATACATGCTAAAACGTCAACAATAATGTTGGTGAATTCATAGGTTTAAGTAAAAGTAGTGTTGAAATAATTTAAGAAATATTTCAGTAAGAAAAGTAGCGTTACAGCATTTCAAAGTGTTATTTTCGAAATCCAAGTAGTGATTCAGTAAATCAAGTAATGTTGAGTAATGGACCACAAGATCTAGTAGTGTAGACAAGGGAAACAAATTCACCAAGTATAGAATGAAACAAGTATTATTGCACTAAGCTCATGACACCGAACCTTAACGTAATATAATCAAATCAGTAATCGTAATATATGCCCCAAGCAGGAAAAAGGATGCTGCCAAACAACCAACGTATTATTCAAATGTTAAATGCGCCACATGGTTATCTAGAAACCATATCCCGGGCGGGGATTGTCAGTCCCGATAGATCTATCCACAACACTCGCGTTTACTCAGCCGGTATTTAACGGTTCATTGTTAGAAAGGGGACCTTAATTGGCAAGGATTCATTTGGCAATTATATGATCTGGAATAGCTACAATTGAATAACACTTGTGTCCAATGTAAAACTAATAATGTTGTTCTAAATTTAACGGTTTCAATATAGGTATTCATATATCATCAATCATGTAGTAGCAAATCATGCTTTTGTATAAAATAGTCATGTAACGCTTACGTATAGAAATCAATAAGTTTATGTAGTAAAACAAGCACGTATTCTCACCCCGAAAACAGTTTATGAAAACCATTGAAAAGAGAAAAGGTGGGGCTATGAACTCACCTTGATTCAAAGTCGATAATCAAATGAAGAAGCCTAGTACGAGTATCCACAAACGTGATCACGACCTATAATTAGAGTCGCTCGGTTACTATATTGAAAAGTACGATCGACGATGCGTACATCGTATCAACATAATCATATTTATAATATATATTATATATATATATATATATATATATATTTTATATATATATATATATATATATATATATATAGTCATACATGTGATGAGAAAACCCCACTTGCGCCTTAGATCCTAAAAATCCCATAATATTAGGTTACGATCACTTCTTTATAGTTTAGTCGAAATTTCTTTTTAAGAAACTTTCTATTTTTTAGCAAGTAAAAAATTGCCATTTACAGGAAGTTTACCGCTTTTAGGAGGATTTCGTTATTAAGTTTTCTTATATTAATATTAATTCGTCTCGTTGAATTCTCGACGTTCAATGTGATCATTAATTACTTGTATCGGAATTACATCCCGTATGTTTATGTAAAGGTTACTATTTTTAGGAATATATCCGTTTATAAAAGTTCTTGTGTTTAAATTGTTATACTCGTAATAATAATAATAATAATAGTGTTAATATTTTTATAGAAACGATCGACAAGTTTAGTATTGACCCGTTGACTTTCAAAAGTCAACATTTGACTTTATTTGACTTTACGTTCTTAGACCCGACCAATGGTCGTAAAATACTCGTTGATCTCTAAAAATCTTATCGATATTATTTTACTATCGCTTAAACTCTTTTGACACATATATTCGTCAAGTTATTCCTATGTTTGACTTTTACATTTGACTTCCCTAAAGTATATTTATTTTTCTAAGTCTAACCCGACTAAAACGACCCACTAAATCACATTCTCATGTCTCGGAGTAAAAAGAGATTTTATGTAAATCGATATTCCGGACGACTTTTTAGTTATAGCCGAGACAAGAACTCGATAGGAAAATGACCAAATGCCTTTTCATTTTGGTGGAAACTTTGACTATTTTAAATAAAAGACAGACTTTGACCCTGGGTTTTGACCCGTTATTACTCAATTTTAAGATTGGCGAGCCTCGCGGTACAGTAAAACATCATTCTGAGCAACTTTCGTGTTTCGCCGGAAGGCTGAAACAGACTCGAAAGTGCTCAAATCGAGCTTTTAAATTCCTGACAGCAAGCGCCATGTATACAAGTGCTGAAATTAAATGTTTCAAAATATATATATTGTTTTCGCCGTAGCTTATTCGTTATTAAGTGTTAGATTCTTACATATATATCAGAACACGATCGTCTCGGATAGCTCTATCATATTTCAAAGCCTAAATTCAGATTTTATGAAAACTCGATCCTCGTTTGGCGTGCCAAACTTTCTGCTCATTTATATTGCTTTCAAAACACGCTCAAAACTCATTTTTAACCCACAAGCCTATCTAAAATACGCTTAATATGACATATAACTTATGTTTAATATGCCTAATCACTTTATAATATTACTTGACAAATCGGCGCAAGATTCTAAACGTTTTCATCACATGCATTTTAACTAATACCAAATCTAATAATTAAAACAAACGAAACAAAGTTTTAAAAAGAGGCTCACAAAGCTATACGGAGCAAAGTCGGAAAATAAAAGAGTTCGTCTCGTCCCTCTCGAGTCTTAGCCGCGGCTCGCACCCAAACAAACCAAAATCAAACCCAAATTTCTTAACAAAATGCTAGCTTTCTTCTTGTATATAACCCTTGCAAACTCTTAAGTAAACCTTCAAGACACCTTTAGAATGCATTGAATATGATATGGAAACACTTGAAAATGTGTTAAACAAATTTTGTATGGATGGTTTTATGGTTTGAATATGGGACGTGGGATATGAAGAGAAAAAGAGAGATATAGCTTTGTTTTTGGTACAAGAAATAGATGTATGTTTTTTTTCTTTACTAGGAATGAAAGTATAAGACTTATAAGTATCAAATGCTAGTCAAAGATGAGTTAACTAGTCAAAAATATCCAAGAAAGAGTCCAAGGGGGGGGGGGACGGTTGGGAGCATATTGAGGGAAACAAGAATGACTTATTCTGACTAACATAGCTTGCTACATTACTAGGAATTAAATTGTAAAGTGTTTCCTTTCTCATAATATGGAGGTTAGTTCTTGGAAACAAGGAGTAATGCTCTATTATGTATCTTGTATACATGAAAGAGAATGAAAAGTGTTTACTTGAATTATAAGTTGTAGATAAATGTAAAGTGAGTTTAAATTTAGAAATGATATCGTGCAAAAGTATAGCTCTTGGTTGGTTAATTAATGTGGAACGACACAAATGGGTACCATGGGTAAAGTTTTATAAAACTTTGATCATCGAAAATAAAAATGGTTATTTGTTGAAGCGTAGATAAATTTTGGTGTTTCCGGAAATGCCTAAACTTAATTTGTCGCGAAACGTAAACACTTTACGTAAACTTAAAAAATAAAAAAATAAAAGATAATAATTACTTTCGTAAAAAAATATAATCTTGCTTGAAGTAAACTTTTAATTTGTTGGTGCCGTTTACATGTTAAATGTTGATTTTTAGCTTACGCGATTTAATTATGTAATAAGAATTAAAAGTAAACGCGTACGAGACTAAAATAAATAGTAAACTAAATAGCGTCGTAAATGACCTGAAAATACAAAATGTTACACATAATAACAAATACATGTTTAAAACATGGGTTTATCCTAGTGCCTCTTATCATTTAGCAAATCCTAATTCTCACTATGCGGTCTCGAGATGTATCATAAAAATAAGTTCTAAAATTTAATATACTACCGTACACTCTCATATAATTTTAACCGATACCAATGCTTTAGAAAAGGCTACAAAATCACATATGCACGGACAAATCCATGCACGCGACATATATGATTGCTCTTTCTTTAACTCGAGAAAGCTAAAGGTAAAATTATCTTAGGTATCAAAAATGGATACCCGAATTCCTAAAGATCTTAAGGCGAACCTCACATTTCTGGGGTGAAATTTTAGAGAGTTTTTGTGCTAGTCATATAATTCCTATCCATGAGACACTAATAATACTCAGATTTCGTCGGTATGTGTCATAATTATTTCTAAATTTGGGTCAAATTACCGTCTACGCTATGTTTCGATATATTACACATCATTTTAAGGACAAACAAATGGCAATTGAAGGAAACGTTTCTAAGGCTTATTTCTCCATACACTTATTTTGAACATTGTCCCCAATGTTCTTGAAAGTACCCGTAACACGAATAAAGGGAAAAGAAAAGGCAAAAGAAACTAGTACTCTCCTGGTTTTGCTCAATAATGGAGAAGAAACATATGATAACTGGCTAAATCGTCATCCAAGAGTCGTCCACATGAAACTTCTAAGAACTCCAAAGCTTCTTCTCATCAAATATAACATGCAAATCAATGAACAAGATACAAACTATACTGGCATAAAATCGGCGGGATAATGATATATACAACAAAACTTTAGGGTGTAGACTCAATAAAAGTAGTAAAGATAGGATGATTGTATTAATGTAATCGTGGTTTTCTGCGGGTTTTTAAGAAAATTACAAACTTTGGAAATTTTTTTTTCATACAAATCAAAATTATTCAAAAATATAAAATTTGAATTTTCAAAGTCTGGGACTGACGTCGTCAAGAAAATCCTGACGCGTTCTCGACACTGAAAATTTCACATTTGTTTTCTTAGAAAAAATTTATGCACGCAATTTTATTAGTTATTTCCTGCAAAAATGTTTTTAAGTCTGCACTCTTTGGTTTTGAATTTTGTCTATAAAAGTGTCAAATAGATCAGCAAGTATTAAGGCCCTTAAGGCCATTTCCTAGCTTAAAATTCAGATAGGTAAAGTAGTTGTTAGCTTCTGAAATTTAGTATGTTAGTAGCTTGTAGGTAACTTTTAATTTGTTTGAGCTTATTTTAGGTTAAATTGCTTATTTAGTCATCTGTTTTTTAGCTCAAACTTAGCTTTTTGTCTTTTCATTCAAAAACCAAAAGTAAGGTAAAATTGCATAAGCAGCTTTTTCATTAAGCTTTTTCATTAAGCATTTGAGTTTCAAAATACTTTTTAAAAGTGGTTTTATGTAGCTTTTTGGCCAAGGCCATAAGGATTCGCTAGCTTATCTTAAAATAAGCTTAAAATTGCCTCCAGATACTGTTTGGTATGCAATTTTTACCAAAATGCTTATTTAAGAATTTTAGCTTATAGCTTTAGTATTCTAGCTTAAATTTTGCTTAAAATTGTTAGTTCAGGTAGTTTTAAGCAGTTTGTAGCTTATTAGGTCCAGGATTTAGCTTATTAGTCTTTTTATAAAAAAAATCAAAAACATCAAAAATCAGCATTAGTAGCTTTTTCATTGTGTTTTTCAATGCTTAATTGAATTTCAAAATGCTTTTTGTTTGTTGTTTCAAGTAGCTTATAAGCTGAGCTTTAAGTAGGTATAAGCTAGATTGTCATAAGGTTCCAATAGCTAGCTTAAAAATAAGCTCAAAGTTGTCTCATTGTCTGTTTTAAGCTCAGTTGTGTCTCAAGTGCTTTTTCAGCTTATTGTCTTTTAATTTGCTTATTTCTTGTTTAAACTAGCTTATTAGGTTAGAAGTTAGTTCCTAGTAGCTTATTTGATATAGTTTTAGCTTATCTTAGTTTTGAGCTTATTAAGTTTTCAAAAAAGTAAAAAAAATGGTTAAGTGAATTCTGTCTTATTTTTAAGCTGTTTACTAGCTTATTAGTGACTTACAAAAAAGTTGTTTTCACAAAAATAGCTTATTTTTATCTGCTTTATAACTTTGCTTTTTTAGGTTTTAGCAAAAATAAAAAAAAGGGAAGGAGGGAAATTGTGAGTGAGCAAGGCTCGAACTCACAACCTCGACCTCCCTCAACCCTTTCATAGCACTCAACACACACCACACTAACCACTGCGCCCTTGGGACTTTTACGTCCTAAGGTGCATTGTTTAATCTTTTAACCCTTTTTGAGTTTTATGTATAATAAGCACTTCGAGTGCTTATTTGATATTTCCCGGCTTATTTAGTTTAGCTATTTAGGATTTCTCATTTTTCCTGCATCCTGATTATCATAAGCTATTTTTCTAAATTTTATAGGATTTTTAGCTTTAAGTTTTATATTTTTCGTGAATTATTTTTGTTAAAAACTTTAAAAAATATAAAAAATATAAAAATAATCAAAAAAATAATTTTCTTTTTTATAAAATTTTCTTCTATCATATTTTAGGCTTAGGTTTGAAATTTACTTTCGTATGGTTAATATTTTGAAAGTTCACTTTTTAAAGAACGGGATTTGATCCCCGTTCTTGTTTTCTTCGTTTTTAAGCTTTAATCACTCTCGTTTTAGAATTTCCTTAGCATTTTCTCTTTAAATAGTCATTTAGGATTAGAAAAAGTTTAGTAAATCATTTAGGGGTTAATTTTAGTATTCTTTCTTATTTGTCACGTTTTCTTTAATTCCCGTTATTTGTTTTTGTCTTTAATTGCTTAGTCGTTAATTTTACTTGCTTGCTTAAATTGTTTTTAATTGTAGATTTAGAAAATTAATCCAAAAAGTTTAAACCAATTCAAGTCATTGTCCAAATAACAAACGAGGTCTCAATTTCATAAGTCTTTGGGAAAACGACCCGGTAATCACTTACTGGTTTCTTACGTATTATATTTTCGTGAGATTTTTTCTTACTACCTTTGTCCTCAAGGGTAGTTTAGGAATTTCATCATCGTTATATATATTATTATACGTATATAACTATACACATCATTAGGGTGGAATTTTTAGAGGATTTTTGTGCTAGTCATATAATTCCAATCTATGAGACGCTAATAATACTCAGTTTTCGTCGGTATGTGTCATAAAAAAATTAAATTTAGGTCAAAATTACCGTCTACGCTATGTTTTGATATATTACTCATCATTTTAAGGACAAATCAAATGACAATTGAAAGAATAGTTTCTAAGGTTTATTTCCCCTCTACACTTAAGATGAACATTGTCCCCAATGTTCTTAAAAGTACCCGTAAACGAATACAGGTGAAAAGAAAAAGAAACGAAAGAAACTAGTACTCTCCTAATTTTGCTCAATAATTAAGAAGAAACATATGATAAGTGGCTAAATCATCATCCAAGAGTCGTCCAATGAAACTCCTAAGAACTCCAAAGCTTCTTCTCATCAAATATAACATGTAAATCAAAGAGAGAAACAACTACACCTGGCGTAAAATCAGCGGGATAATGATAAATACAATAAACTTTTAGGGTTTAGACTCAATGAAAGCAGTAAAGATAGGATGAATGTGTTAATGTGATCGTGGTTTTCTGCAGGTTTTTAAGAAAATTACAAATTTTGGAAATTGCACAAAATTAATTTTTCAAAAATAATAAAAAAATTCGAATTTTCACAAGTCTGGAAACGTAACGCCGTCAGGAAAAATTCTAACGCCGTCTCCAGACACTGTGAAAATTTCACATACGTTTTCTTGGAAAAAAAATTGCACGCAATTTAATTAGTTATTTCTTATAGAAAATACTACATAAAACCTGAGATCAATTATCACAATCATATGACTCGAAACTGAGACAAGACGCGAATTAATCTAAATAATTTATTTAATATGTTTGAAATGGTTCTTACAAACCGGATATTTGCCCTACACTTATTCGATGCAAAATACATTTGATTGTAATTAAGACGAAGTTAAAGACAAAACAAAGCATGATCACATAATTCAAACGTATAAAAACAAATGATAAAGAATTAAAACACACAAGACACTCCTAAAATGCATTAAGTTAAAAGAATTGGGTTGCCTCCCAACAAGTGGTTTTGTTTATTTAACGAGTCTTGTAGCTAGACTCAGAGTCACACGTCCTTACATGACTCCTTCATCGGTGCTCACATGGCCTCGGATGAGCCATTCTTTCATATTCTCATCAACTTGGTATTCAGGACCTAGGTTTAGATAATTCTTATACATTAACTTATTTTTCTCATGGGAATACCTAAGTCCACTCATCAAATCTCGTTGGCTAAGTTCTAAAATTGGTAGGACCTTACTCCAATTAAAGTTCCTAAGTCTAGGTATTGTGTGGGGCATCCGATAAATGTGTGTGTCGAAGATACTAGTGAATGAAATTATCCCTTTAACACAATCGTACTCACATTGACTTACCGCTCTAAAGGGCCTTCCCATCACAACGTCTACAATGTCGTTCACAATAAATTCTCCTATGTCTTCTAATACTACAAAGTCCGTGACATAGGTAAAACTTTCAACGAATACATAAACATCCCTAACAATGGCTACCAAGTTCCTTCACATACTTTCGAGTCCTTCTACCATTATAGTGTTATAAGCCTTACGTGTAATAATGTTCATTGGCAAAAAGGGGTCAAAGTAGGCAACAAACTTCCTAAAACCTATCATGCAGGGGAACGCTAAATCTTTTCCATCATGCTATTAATGATCCTATTTCGATGGAAATTCCTTGCGTTCCCATACTCATTCAACTCATTGATTACTTCCCGTCATATGACCCTTCATCAGAATCAAGAAAGGGTGAGAAAAGGGGCTTATCATAATACTCGGTATCCGATTTTGAGTCATCCATTACTAACTCATCAGGTGGGTTCATAAAGTCATCGAGCAGTTGCTCGAAGGGGACATGTGGTGGAATTGGGATATGCGCACCGCCAATGTTCTCAAGGCAAGAATCGATCATGGCTAAGATTGCACGGAGCTCATCGAGCTCTTGGGTGATGCTAGCACAAAGTCTGTTTGGTGGGGCGGGTACAAATGGATTTGCATTCTCCATAATTAAATAATGGAATAATTAAGTGGAAATTTAAACACACAAAGAAAAGATAGACTGCAAGAAAGATAATTGACAGAAATGAAAATCTCACTTGATAGGAATCAAGCGAGTAGACCTAAGCTAAATAAAATTTGAAACCTAACTGTTCCCCACGCAGCGGAACCAAAAACTTGATGCGTTTATTGTAAACTTACAAAAAGTTTTACAACTCCCTAGGCAGAGCACCTAACCATTGTAGTGTAGTAAGGTAAGACTCGGGGGTTGTTATCATTCTCTAGGGTAATAAGTTGGGAAGGCTCGAACAAAATATAACAGAGGTCTAAGGGTTGAGAGAACATTATTTTTGGTATTTATATATTTTATAGAAAGCAAGTAAAATTCTGGTTTGAGAGGTTTGGTTTGGTTTTAGCTAATTAAACTAAATATAAATCTAAACTACTTTGGTGAAAACTCTATGGGTGAACGAACATATTTACTTAATCATGAACTACTCATCGATTTGCTTCTCCTAATTCTATTGCTTTGTCACATTTCTGATGATTTGTGTAAGAATTTCCTAGATCATGAACAGATTACACGAATCTGCCGTCTATGTAATATTCTGTTAAGGCAACGCATAGGTAAGGTTGTATGAAGACTATTACAAGGCCCCTAAGAGTACATTACACGTATTAAAATACTTAAGAGGGATCAACCATATTAGGGGTAATATAAAGACTGTTACCGAGGGTATCCTTTTTACACACCCATGTTTCCCTAGATGTCTATGCCAATTTAAAATTTTATGGCTAGTTTTCTAAAGCCTAACGCGCACATTCATCACAAGAAGCAATATTAAAAGGATCTACAAACTAAGTTTCATGCAATCATCAGTAAATACTAATGAATCTAGCCTAGCATGTTAAAAGGAAGCAAAGAACAAGAATCAATCAAACAACACATCGACATATTGAATGATAAAAGATAGAAGACTTCACTTGATTAAAACATGTGTTCAAGGCTGATACAATAGGGGTTTGACACCCTAAAAATGACCTAAACATCTACTATAATCGAGTTTTAATAATAGGGTTTGGTTCCCAAAAGTTACACACTCAAAACCCTAAAACCAAGTTTGCATATAGGAAAACGGGTGCGACGACGTCGCGTTATAATCCTGATGCCGTCACCCCGCTAAATCTTCTAGGCTTCTTTAAGTCGGTTGGATCCTGACACCGTCGCCAAAGTTCTGACACCGTCCTTTGTATGTCCTGACGTCGTCACATATAATTGTGATGCAGTCTCCAGCCACTATACACATTTTCTTCAAGAGATTTGGTGTAGATAGGGATGGCAACGGGGCGGGTTTTAGTGTACCCGCACCCGCACTCGTTTATAATATCCACATCCGTACCCGCCCCATTACTCGTTGGGTACCCATTTAATTTTATCTATTGGTTTTTCGGGTTTCCCCATCGGGTATCGGGTATCCCCAATTGAATATTTTATGGACAAAATCTCGATTATCAATACTAAATCACACTCAAACCCATCGAAAAAATAAAGCAAAACACCTTAATATATTAAAAATATATTTAAAAGTTAGAAAACAAATATCGTATCAAACGGTTTCACGTTTTTGAATAATTCATGTACAACATCTAAATGTCTTAGATAATAAAGATACTGATATAAAAAATACAATGGAAGAAATTATATGTAATATATATGTACTCTAATTAATTATAATAGCAATAAAGCGGGTAAAATTTCAGGTAAACGGGTATGGGTACGAGTAGGGGTAATCGGGGCGGATATTGCTAGAACCCGTACCCGAATAATTTTTTTTATCAATACTCGAACCCGCATCCAAACCCGTTAACCCGCCCCCGAACCCGATCCAACCGGTTTGGGTTTTGGTTTTCCCCGTCGGTTACGGGTGCTTTTGCCATCCCTAGGTATAGAGTTGTAATCTTGCCCGTTTCTTCTTCAAATGAGCCAAAGTCACGTGTATTTCCTCCAAAAGCCATCCAAGTGCTAAAAACACAAAAAGTAACGATTAAGTACATAATTTGGGCATATTTTCACGATTTAAGGGGTTAAATGACCCTGAAAAAGTGTATAAAATGACACCTCATCACCGCACTTAACCTTTCTCCAACAAGTGTTTTATATTCTTAGAAGTAATCAAAGTTATTTAGTTTATGACAAAATTACATATTGCATAATCAATCAATGTCTAAGCATCAACATAATCACAACCGCAAGTACTAACTACCTTATAACTAAAGCATTCACAATCTTCGCTACTTACACTTACGACAGAGGCATCTATGAGTGGTCTAAGTTTAGGCAACTTATTATGGAAACCTACTTCACTTAGACCGAAGCTCTGATACCAAGTTGAAAAGCCCCTTTCCCGACTCTAAAATTTACCAAAAATTAAAACTTTTTGCTCATACGCATGACCGGGAATGACCCCACGTCACTCTTTGATAAACTAACATAAATATATTACCATTCAGCCATTTAAAGTATCTTTAACATAAAATAGACTCAAATACCTTTCCAACGGTATAAGATACGACTTCTAACTCCTCATGGTTTAGTTTTTACGACGTAAACAAGAATAACCAAAAACCGGAAACATCAAACCCCTTAGCCGGCGGCTAAGGGTCATCAGGCTCTTCCTTAGCCAGCGACTAAGGGTCTTAGCTGGTGGTTAAGGGCCCCTAGGCTGCACAACTCATCCGTCTTTCCTTTTTTGACCCTAAACTCGACTTCCGTAACTTGACACTTTACAAAAACTTCCAGAATACATTAACATAACATATTACATCATTTTCATAAGCACTTATAGTCTAAATGACCATAAGCGCATACTTCACGGGGTTTGCCAAACACCCTTTTTGACCCATTTGTATACACTATAACACCAAACTTTAACAAATGACTTTAACACATTTCAACTTCATGTTTACGTGATATTTTGACATTTGACAACATTTATTAACAAACAATTTACAACACTCGGGAGATTCAACCTTGATTTGAGCTCGGTACTAATACTAAGCTCCTAGGCACGTTCCCATACACTTTCAACCCTATTACCCTTCTAATCCGCACTTCCAATTCTACACCTTAATCCAAGCATTACCTTCATCGCAAGAACCTACAAAACATGTACAAATATAACGATAAGCGATAACGCTTAGTAAGTAAAATCGATATAACATAGAATTATACATCATAAATCATATAAGCGTCAATCACACCAACATTAGTCCATAAGAATACTTTTCATAAATCGCTTACACATCACACTTAATAACATATAATATCAATCATAGCAAGAATTCACATACCTTTTATGGGTTATAAATATCTAACCACATCCTTAGCTAGTTTTGCTCGACTAGCCTTAACCTAGTCTTAAATCCAATCATACTAAGCCAACACATCATAAACCGTCTTTATCATCTTCCACATAACATGTATATGAAAAATTCAATGTAATTTTATATCATAGCCATTTTACTTACCTTAGCTCCATGGCCAAGTTACCAACTTCATAATCATCTTTTAATTCTTGCATCCTAAACATAGTTATCACATACCATAACACATATAATACTCATAATTTATATAATAAATAAAGATGTCTAAATCCACACATAACCATAACCAAATCCCTTTTTATTATTTATATGATCATAACATCATCATCATTCCTAAATTATCGCAAGAACCCTAATTCATAATTCTCAATTAACTCAAGATTAAAGGTAGTTACTTGAGGTAGATTATTGCTATGACTCTTATACTTGGATTGGAACTCTAATATCTTCACAAAATCTTTAAGGGTTGAGTTTTCCTTCCCTTCTCTCTTGTCTTGGGTCGACACACCACATCATACCACACAAATAGAGAAGTTTGTGGAAAGTCCAGGGATTTCTAGATATGAGCTGGGTGAAATTTTGGTCACTTAACACCTTTGGTCCCTCAAGTCTTCTTTTTTCCTAGTTGTGACACATGATATTTTCTATAACCATTTACATAATATTTATACTTATAGTTTGACTATCAAGTTTGACTAACCAATCACGTAACGTCTTCAAAATATAAAAGTCTTAGTCAAACATACTTAATGGCATTCTCGTAATAAAATGCTTAAAACCCGATTTTAGGGTGTTACAGTAATTGACCCTGCAGTCAGTCTCCTCATCCACTGCTTAGCTTTTTCCTTTAAGGTGAATGGGAATGCCATAATCATGACCTTGTCCTTTGAGACTCCTTGCGAGTGAAATAAATCAATAATTTCCATTATCCTTGCAATATATTCATGTAGATCTTCATTTTCTGTTCCAAAGAACACATTTTCTTTTAATTCCCCAATGCACTGTCCCTAGAACTCAAATTTGATGGTTTCTTCGAACAATGGTCTTATAATTCCAAGCCTGCTATCGTCCGTAGCTTTTGTTAAATAATCATTGACAGTAAGTGTGATTTGATTGTCTTCACTTATTTCTGAAATAGAGAATTAGTAAAGAGATATGTAACAACAGGTGAAGAATTTGGAATTCAAATTGTAAACTAATTTTAGCTCCCCGGCAGCAGCGCCAAAAACTTGATGCGTATAATCGTTTAAATTAATTTTCAAGTTTTAAATTTATAAAACTCATCTACCTATGGTCTACAGCGCACTAACAGGAAGAGAACCCGATCATGGGTAGTGTAGGATTGGTAAATCCGAGCTCGTTCCAAGAGCTAAGTGTTTTAGTTCTAATTTGAATATGTCATAGATTAAATGCTTTAAATATGATTTGACAGAATATAAAGTAAATGAAAAGCGGAATAAAAATATGAGAATTGATCAGGGAGAAAATCATACTAGCCTAGTTACTCCTTTGTTATAGTTAAAATAGTGTTTCTTAGTGCAATGTCTACTTATCGATTATGGTGGTTCTAATATCGACAGACCTGATTGGGTATCAAAACATGTTCTATGTATCATATGATCTTAAGTCCCCGTTAGTCACGAAGGGTGAGTATCCAGTTTACAGTTATTAACCCCCAACTATCCTAAAGACCTGTCTAATACCGATAATCCTACTTCTTGACTATAAACCCTCCTAGAAGAGTTTCTCTAATTTTATAAGTGTCTATCATACTGTAGGCGGTGATATGAGCAATCCTTACACTAAGGACAGTTGTTACCTATTCTTAGTACCCGGTTAACCCTTAATTCAATAGGTAAGCCTACTATAAGGTATAACAGGATCTACACTAGCCCTCAACACTACCAAAACTCCGGGATGATGCAACAGGCAATAAGGATATCCATAAAACAATAATTCAACAGGAAACAATTATAAAAAATATAACAACATCATAACAAGACTAGCACTAAGGTGCTTAGTCACTCATATTACAAATAACATAAGAAATAATGAAAGAATTCTTGGATTAAATAAACATTATAATCTTACAATGTTTGTGATGAATGATTAATAAAAAAAATTAGTAAAAAGTGATTTCTCCCTTAGACTAGTGATGGATGGAGCCGAATTCTTCTTTCTCTAGAAGCCCTAGTAGATCCCTGGAACTCCCTTGTGAATGAATGATAGGAATGAGCAGGGAATGGGCTTGTATTTATAATATTCAACTCAACTACGATGTAGTTGAGGGTGTGAACTACGCCGGAGTTTTGCTGATGCAGACTTTCCAATTGTAGGCTTAAAGTAACTACGACGTAGTTAAAATGGCCAACTACGCCATAGTTGTGACTAGAGTTGTGTTTGTTTGGTAACTCAAGATAACTACGGCGTAGTCCCAACGAGGAAACTACGTCGTAGTTTCTTCTAGGCTTGTTTGGTCTTCATTTGAACTACGGCGTAGTTAAATATGGCAACTACACCGTAGTTATGTCTTGGCATCAATAAATTGTTCTGTTCATTCGTCCAATTCCTGTGTCTTTCCGTTCCAATGCTCATAATATCCTGTAAATGAAATATAAAGTGATTAAGTACATATTTTAACCGCAAATAAACAATTATGAACATTTACAGTGGATTTTGATACAAAAAGGTATAGAGCCTTAATATTATCAATTTAGCTAAAATTTAAGGTTTTTGTATATTAAATTTACATATAATTTAACGAAAAATACATATTTATCAGAGAACAAATAAGTAGATATAACATGTACATTCTCCAACTCGAAGGATTCGTCAGACTAAATTGCATCGTGCTCTTTCTTCCGGTATCCTAGGGCTTCATTTGAACTTCTTTTAGACTTCGATAAATATGTAAACGTGATCGATACTCGTCTGAATTTCCACATTTTTGCTCCTTTTTCATTCCATCGTACTCACAAATAGAGGTGAACATTTTGGGTTTTGTTTTAAACCGGTTCGGTTTTTTAACCGAACCGGTTTTAGTCAACCAGTTAAAAAACCGATTTTGATTAAAACCGGTTCGGTTATAAACCGGTTTTTTCATATAGAAAATGCAAAATCGGTTCGGTTAGTCAACCGGTTTAACCGTGTAGGAAACTAGAAGGGGGGTGAATAGTTTACTAGTTAATTTACCGTTTTAAAAACTTTGCTTAGAAAATTGTTAGATTCGAGTTATATGTCAATCAATCAACAATATGAATCACAACTAAATATCTAATATAATGAACTAAGTAAGCAATAACAATAAAGAGATAGAGAAAGAAACGATCAAACCAAGACACCAAGATTTATAGTGGTTCGGCAACGAAGCACCTCTTCGTTCCTACTCCACTCCCCGAGTACTCCACTCGAGATTTCACTATGTCAACAAGCTCCCTTTAGGCGGAGAAAACCGTTTACACGTCGCTTACTTTCTTTTCCGACACTAAGCTAGATGTTGAGTCCTAATCTTAGCTAGAACCAATCTAAGACTTCACTAAGTCTTTACACACTCACAAGATATATATATATATATATATATATATATATATATACCCTTGGATTGACACACAATCCAAATCACACCAATACACAATTTACACATTTGGATCTGCACACAATCCAATTTACAAAACAACACTAAATATATGTAATGAAGATTTGTGATCTTGAGGAGGAAGAGAGAGAGAGATCACTTGATAACAATTCGTATATAAAAGAATACGATTGTTCTTCTCTTGCACTTGATTAGAAGAAGAAGAAGAAGAAGGGAGGAAGAAAGAATTAATCACTTAAAACAAGATCAAGGTATGTTAGTGATCAAGATATGTGTTTTAGAAAGAAAGAAAGAAGAGAGAAAAATGGATCTGAGAAAATTCATGACAAGAGGTTCTGTTTTTCAGATGGGGTGGCCCAGTATTTATATGGGACAAAAAAAATGACCGTTGCTAGTGGCGGTCCCGGCGGTCCCTTATATATAAGGGGGACGCCAGGCCTAAAAGGGGGCCGCCACTAGACTTCGCTCCCTTTTTTGGCCTTTTGTGGTGAAGGTTGTATCTGTTATAGAACCTTCTATTTTGAGGGGAAAATTTGAATTTTAAATTTTTATGTTTTTAATAGAGTAAATTGCATTTTTGGTCCCTGTGGTATGGCCAAATTGCAGGTTTGGGACCCTAACTTTCGAAATTGCAGTGATGGTCCCTATTTTCAAGTTTGGGTTGCAGGTTTGGTCCTTTTGGGTTGCATTTTTGGTCCCTGTGGTTTGGCCAAATTGCAGGTTTGGTCCTGGCCCGGGGACCAAATTTGCAACGAAAACTTGAAAATAGGGACCAACACTGCAATTGCAGGTTTGGTCCCGGCCCGGGGACCAAATTTGCAACGAAAACTTGAAAATAGGGACCAACACTGCAATTTCGAAAGTTAGGGTCCCAAACCTGCAATTTGGCCATACCACAGGGACCAAAAATGCAGTTAACTCTTTTTAATAAAACATTTCTTTTAATGAATAAATATTTTGTTTTTATATTTTTATAAAAACACATTTGTAGAAATGTAAGGTTTAAGAAAAATATTTTCTTGATCACTAATCATGTTTAATGATTTGTTTATCCATACCTTAAGTGATTAGTCTTAGAAATAGAATTTTATGATTAGTAATTTATAAACGTTTAATTTTATCGTAAACGTTTTTACATTTTGTTATTATCAAAACATTGAGAGGTCAAAAAATATAAATAACGTTTTTAGACATTATTTGTATTAACACACAACATTTCTTCAAAGGTGCAGTGGATCCAACACTCTTCATACGGAAAGCATAAAACGACTTATTACTAGTATAAATTTTTGTTGACGATATAATATTTGCATCCACTAATACTGCTATGTGTAATGAGTTTGCTAATCTGATGACCACTAAGTTCAAGATGTCGATGATGGGGAAGATGTCATTCTTTTTAGGATTACAAATTTCTTAAAGTCCCAGAGACATCTTTTTAAACCAGTCAAAATATGCTTTTGCAATTATTAAAAAATATGGTTTGCTAACTAGTGATTCTATAGACACACCTATGGTAGAAAAGAATAAACTGGATGAAGATCTACAGGGGACACCAGTTAATGCTACACTTTACCGTAGCATGATTGGATCCCTCATGTATCTGACATCCAGTAGACCCGACCTTATTTATGCAGTCTGCTTGTGTGCCCGGTATCAGGCAAAGCCTACCGAAAAGCACTTAAATGCGGTTAAACGGATCTTTCGATACCTAAAGGGAACCATTAACATGGGTCTCTGGTACTCGAAGGATACCGGTATGTCTCTAACAGCATATGCAGACGCAGATCACGCGGGGTGTCAGGACACTAGACGCAGTACCTCAGGAAGCACTCAATTCTTAGGTGACAAACTTGTTAGCCAATCTTCCAAGAAGCAAAAGAGCACTACGATCTCGAGTACAAAGGCTGAATATATTGCCTTATCTGGGTGTTGTGCTCAAATCCTATGGATGCGTTCACAACTAACAGATTATGGCTTTCAATTCAATAAGATTCCTCTGTATTGCGACAACAAAAGTGCGATTGCTTTATGCTGCAACAACGTTCTACACTCAAGAGCAAAGCACATCGATGTACGCTACCATTTTATAAAGGAGCAGGTGGAAAATAGAATAGTGGAAGTTTACTTTGTTCGGACGGAATATCAACTGGCTGACATCTTCACCAAACCATTGCCAAGAGAAA
>BQNB010118884.1:1969-20911 GCA_026074375.1 Tanacetum coccineum
AAAAGGACTTAAGTGATAAAGCTTTGAATGAAAAAGGATGAACGAAAATGATAAAGTTGTCAAAAGTGACAAGAATATGATGAAAAAGAATCAAATGATAAGTAAAATGAAAAGGTTAGAGTTGAAAAGAGAGAGGCTTATAAGAAAAGATGAAGGGTGTTTCTCCTATACTAGGATAGAAACTGGGTCAACTCATAATCTATCGGATTTTATTCGTTGATTTCTGGTATTGAAGTAGACATCATGGACCCAGTGATGCAAATGTACAACCCCTCCTAGCCACTCAAGTACTTCTCAAAAAGTATTTGTTTCATTCTCACGGAGATTAAACGCATAATCTATCAACTTCTCATTTCGAGAATGTTGATATTGAATAAAGGACAGTCTGCTCTAGTCCTTGCTTACTAAAAGTGCACAAGAGTCTAGAGCCAATTTGATATTCAATGAAATATCTTGCGGACACAAAAGTACGTTTGTATTAAACATCAATGATACAAAAGGTATAATGATATATGTCTTTGTGACATTACATGTCTATGTGACATTGCCGGGACATTTTGGAGTGATACTATAAAATAGTATTCATAATGATCGAATGGAAATCCTACCAGTGCTAACGTCATGCCAACACTGAACGTAGGTCATTATTTGAAAATGATTGCTTTATGATTCAAATACGTGTTAACTAGCAATCTATGTGATCTATTGGTTATGTGTTTCCCAGGATAACACAACACTAAGTTCACAAGATCAATGCTTCTTTGGATTTCATGATCATATTTCTGCATCATTATTACCGAGATATTGATTTGATCATACTTTTTAAAAGAACATTCATCGGGAATTTTCAAAGCATGATCTTGTAATGTATGAACTTCATGGTTAATGTGAAAGATGGTTCTTATTTTGATAATTCTTCATTTCATCTTCTACAACATAAAAATAACATATCTACCTTTCACAAGCATGACATCTTCAACGAATCTTATAATGACAAAAGTTTCTTTTAACCTTCACGAGAATGATAGCAATCATATTTGTTGGTTTGAGGGAGCTTATGGGTTATTTTGGGAGAGTATGTTTGTTTATAAAGGGCAGAATGTTTGATTCTTGGCGAGAAAAGAAATGATTTCGATTTCAATTTCATGGACTTCAAAGGATATTTCCTCACCCGGAGCTTATTTTGGAAGCTTATATGATCATGATGCTCACGATGAATCATAATCATCATGAGGGGGAGAAAATATAAGCTTAGTATTGGCCAAATATGAAAGAGGTAAAGATATAAGTATATTTCGGGAGAAAATGTAAGGTCAATTCAAGTATATGAAAGGGGAGAAGATATAAGCAAGAATATATGGGACAAATCAAGAAATTGGTAAAGAAAGAAATCGTTATGGTAATAGTAGTTTGATTAAGAAGATAAGATTTGTATTCGCGATTGAGGTTACTTCATCAAGTATTTTGAATAAGCTGTAGTGTTTCATTAACTTCAAAGATCGATCAAGATAGCCAGTTCGACATTTGCATGGAATTACTTCTCAAGAATATCGACATTGTCTTCAGACAATCAAAGTTTACTACTTCAATATTCAAGAGATGGATATGTGATTGAGGGGGAGCTTAAAGAGTATGAAGATTCATGTGAAAAGTTAAGTGTTCAAGTCTTTTACAAAGAAATGCTCAATCAATATCATCGTGTTTCAAGATCTTTTGTCAGCAACATTTTGTTATTGAAATCTACATTCAAGATCAAGTTCAAAGATAAAGATTTCATACAAGATTTTTTAAAGATTCAAGTTGCTCAAACAAAGATCAAGTTAGCTTTTGAGAATGCGGGATTTCGGGATGTGTTTCGAGAAGTGGAGTGATACTTCAGAGATATAAAGAGATCATATCTATTCATACAAGGGAGGAAAATTATATCAGGAGAGATATGTTACAAGGTCATCCTCAGCTTTCATAAAGAATTCCCAGTGTTTTTGAGCTTTAAAGGAAAAGCTAGTGAGCATGGTTAGATATTTGAGTCCTCTACAACTTTTAATTTTATATATTTAGGGGTTACTATACAAAATTCTAGAGATAATAGCCGTTTACTACAGGTGTGCAGAATCTGCGCACCTTTGCCATTTCGGCTATAACTAATTCATCCGACATTGAATCGGGTCGAGTCAACCGGAAAAATGATCATAAGCCATAGGGCTACAACCTCGTATTTTTGCTTAATATCCAAAGCCTACTGATTTTGCCCATATCCTATGTTTTATCACGGATCAGATTCTAAAACTATAATTATGAACTAGTTTAAGTGGTATCGGGTTTGCTAGGGTTTTCGGGTTACGGTTTTGGTTTAAGACGAGTGTGGAATGGTTTTTTGGAGGAAAAATAGGTTTAAATGTTGTGCTTAAAAGGCTTGTACTCTAGGCTAGAAAGGTGGTACTAAATGCATTGTAGAATTTAGAGGGAAATGAGCTCATTTGAATATCATGCACAATCGGCTTGTACTTTAAGTTTTAAGGTGTTGTACCATGATTTAAGAGGGAAAACATAATTGAATTTATGCTTAAGAATACTTGTACATATGCATCATAAGCTTGTATATACATTTTGTATGTATACATTACATGTAGTTAGGATTTTGGTATAACCGTTAACGTTTAAAGTTCGTTTTACAAAAACGTTATGGATTGTATGTTAAATAGATAACGTATGGATATTAAATTATATTAATTATAATGTTTACTTGACATAAACGTTAATGGAAATGGCATAGGTAGTTGTGTGAGCTCGTTTACTTTAGAAATGTAAACTATGTTACATAATGGAATCGAGCAAAAAATTTCTCGTGAAAAAGTAGTATTTAATATAATATAAGTGGAAATTACACTGATGAAAATTTTTGGTATTTACATTCCCTCAACCTTACAGAAATCTCGTCCCGAGATTTAGTTGAGTGATAGAGTGATATTTGGAAACAGAAGTTCTTAGCTTCTACAGTTTTTGGCCTGATGGCCTACTTTGTTACAATTCTGACACCTGACAGTGCAAGGTCCTGTGTGATGCAGTGTACACTTCCTACACAGGGGATGAGGTCCATTATATCCACGGTTTCCATAAGTCCTGAAGGTTTCCTGCCTTCCATTTTGCTGCTGGTGGCAATCATTGTTACGGTTGTTATTGTTGTTGTTACGGTTATTTTGGTAGTTGTTGTTGTTGCGATCATTGGGGTAGTTATTGTTGCCACGATTATTAGGGTATTTGTTGTTGTCATGATTATTGGGGTAGTTGTTGTTGTTGTTTCTTCTATCATCAAACTTTCATTTGTGATCATTGGTTCCTTGCTCAGCATCGTGCTTTGTTACCTGATCCATTAACCTCTGGGTTATGGTAATGGCTTCCTCCAAAGTTTGAGGCTTTGAAGCGGTAACATTTCCTTCAATACTTCTGGGTAATCCCCCGATGAAAGCTTCTATAAGTTTCTCAGTGTTTGGTACCATATTTGGACATAAGACTGCTAATTCTTGGAATATTCTAGCATAAGTCTTGAGATCATTTCCTTTCACAACCAAGTTGTAAAATTCATCTTCCATTTTATTGACTTCAGTTCGAGGGCAATACTTATTGGTCAAGAGCCTCTTTAATTCAGTCCATACTATCTTGTCGGCTTGCTCTATTCCAATAGGTTTGGCATAGGAATTCCACCAAGACAAGGCATCCTTGGTGAGAGTACAAATAGCAAATTTCACTATGCAGTCCTCGGTACAGTTGCTACGAGAAAATACCGATTTAGTTCGTTCAAACCAACGAATGAGACCAACAGCTCCTTCCGTACCATTAAAGTAGAAATGTTGGCGACTCATAAACTCCTTGTAAGTGCATTTCCTTGCTATAAGAATTTCTCTTGGTCCAATATTCCTATTTGGATTGTCAGTACTTGCCATGGTTACAGCTTGTGCTTCTAGAGCAGCAACAACACTATCAGCAATTAGTTGCCGGATGGCAGCTTGAGTCATAGCTGGTGCTGCAGATGTTGATGTTCTCTTGGGAGGCATCTATCAAGATAACACATAATAAGAATCCATAAAACGATATAGTCATATCACAGGTTAAGGTATGAAAATTATAATACAAAGACTTGTGATCATTCTTTGATATTACATTGTAGGATATAACAGAAAATTTTGGAATCTAAGACTTCCAGAGATGAACACTCTAACAAGCATCTGACTCATTAGGTTTCTCGGGGACTGGTTCACTTCCCAGTGGTTGCGGTATGATCCATAATGAGTTATCTAACTTTGCGAAGATAGACTTATCAAAGGGATAGTCTGATGGTGGTGTAGTTAACCTAACCGGTGATGAAGATCCTACTGACGAAGATAGAGATATTGGAATGGGTGATTCAACAGGTGTCTCAGCATATTTAGGTGGTGAAATCTTCTCGGGAGGAAAGAAATGTCGGAAATCAAACATTGGTGATAGTGATAATACTAGAGATGGAGGCAAAATAGTCGGTAGAGCAATAGGAGGTTGTGGTGGAATAGGTAATTTCTTATCCGTAGCATAATATGCTTGCATGACCTTCATATACGGGTCATCATAAAAAGGTGAGAGGGCTAGTGAGGCTAAAAGATCCTTAGTTAAATCATTTGAAAAGTTAGGTGTTTCTCGGTGAGGCTGGGAAATATTTCAGTGAAGCCGGGATATAGTCAGGAGAGTGTGTAGAGGAAAAAGTATCATCAACATCGGAATCAGATAGGATAATAATAGGATGGGGAAAAAAGACATGACTATATAACAACCTAGTGGAAATAACATAAGTTATTTATATATAATATAATAGTACTGTATTATCTGCCATGGAAATTTCTTACACACACTATTCTGGAAACTGCAGTGGCATGGAGGACTTTATTGGATGAAAAAAGTAGTTATAGTTTAGGTTTTACCCTTGTTCTGATACCAATCTGTAACACCCCTATTTTTGACATATAGCAGCGGAAGCTAATCTATGGTATTACTTCATGGATCAACATACATAATCATAGAAAACGACTCATAAAGAGACGTTTTGAAAATTTTTGTTATCATTCATTAATTCATCAGAGTTTTTACAAAAAGAGGCCCCAAAATCTAGAAACATAAAGTTTGAATGATAATAATTTAGCCATCTTCAAGTCCGTGCCACTTCGTGCCATAAGTTGCTTAATTACATGAGATAAACATGCTAAAAAGGTCAACACAATGCTTGAGCGAAATTCATAGGTTTATGATAAATAGTTGAATACAAGTCATCATAGAAAGTGGGTTACGTTGTTATACACCCATAGATAGTAATAATTGCAATGAGTACAAACTATTATTGCCCTAAGCTCATGACATCAATACGTTAACATGAAAATCACCGTAGTGACATTGGTTGAGGAACAAATGTCCTCGTGGAAAGGTAACTTGCCAAGATTACCTATTAAGTCAAATATAATGCTATTTGTACCAAAAGTATAGGCACACCAACGGGAGTCGTCACACCTCGATAGATCTATCGACAATATTCGCGTCCACTCGCAATGCAGGTAATTAGTGATTAATGATATGGAAATAGTGGCACTGGAAGGTATTTAGGAAATAATATATCTAGATAACATACAGTTGGAAAAACACTTGCATTCACGCTTTAAGCATGTATCCCCCTCGTGGGTTTATAAAACATTCAAAAGATTGAAAGGCGAGGCTATGAACTCACCTTAACAGGGGAAATCTGATTGATGGCAAAAGTATAAAAAATGAAAGTAACGACTTTGTCACGCAACCTGAGATAATATGTCAAGTCTTAGTGTGATGGTTTATGTTTCAAAACTTTGTAAAGTTTAACATACATCATCTCACTCACTCTATCATTTATTAATTTTATGGAAATATTGTATCACTGTTCGGGCTATCATAATTCAGAGGTCATGTAGTAAACGTTTGAGAGGCTAGGACACTTTAAATCGTAAATCCAGCAACTCGTCAAAACATCTACCCAAATGAAACCCCTCACATGAACAAATGAAACCCCTACATGAAATTCCCTAGTAACGTGATACGATAAGATTTTAAGTTTCTTCAAAAGCTAGTCGATGATAAGTTACGTTAAATATATAACGTAATTGTTTTATAATGCGTCGATCGATGATTAATAACGATAAATGTATCAGGTTTTAATAAAATTGAGTTTTATAATATTAATATATATTTTTATAATTTATATAAAAATGTTATATTTTATATTTTTAAGTTTGCAAAAATGGCAATATATACCCTTGATTTATAAACTTTTACAAATTTAGTCCTTTATATATAGTATATATAATTTAAACCTTTAACTTTATAACTTGGCAAAACAGCCCCTCATAGTTATAACTTTGGAATAATGACATTTTCAGCCCCTCAAGTTATAAATTTCAGAAAGTTACGATATATACCCTTATGCATGAAAACATTTGCAAATCAAGTCCAAAATTCATAATTTTGATATTTTTCAATATAGAAAGTAATTTGCAGGTTATAGCTTATTAGAATAAGCTAAATTAAATAGAGTTTACAAGCTTATAGCTTATGGAAAGGGATTATGAGTTAGAAAATAAAAAACGGGTTCGTTTGGTTTAGGAAAACCAAAACGCATGGGTTTGTGATTCAAGAATTTAAACAAGGGTTCATATGGGATCTAATAGACCTTATGATAGTTCTAAAACAATAACATGTTTGATCTAATGTGTAGAAAACTTACAAATTCGAAAACGGGTCGAAATGGGTTGTTTGAGTTCGTACGGTTAGGAATGGAGTTCAAGACCTTCTTGCTCTTGGTTCTTGGCATCTAGGGACTCTTTAGGATTCTATTAATCTTATAATACTACTAAGGAATGGCTAGAACATGGTTTGAGTGGGAGAGAATGTGTGAAATGAGATATGAAAGTGTATGTTTGGATCGACTATATATAGGGTCACGAATACTTGGTGGCCACTTGGTGACCAAGTATACTTAGAGTAGGGAGCAAGGTTAGTGACTAAGGTAGGCTACTTGTGACTATGGAGGGCTAGAATGAGGTGTTGAGTTATGGGGAGGTCACGACTAGGGAGGAGGTGGCGAAAGGTGGTGGCTTTGCTTGGTGGCCAAGTTGTGGTGACAAGTAGGTGATGAAGCTACTTAGTGGCTGCTAGGTGATGCTAGGAAGGTTTCATGGTGAAGCTAGGTTGTTTAGTTGATTAGTTTTTAGTTAAACTTAGGTTTAGTAATGATTAGGGTTCGAATTAGGGTTTAGGTTTAGGTTAGGGTTTTGTTTAGGATTAAGGTTAGGATTAGAAGGTAATTAGGGTTGTGTTTGAAAGGCTTGTACATGTTGCTAAAAAGATGGTATGAATTACTTAAGAAAATGGAGGGAAAATGAACTTATTTGAATTTCATGCTTAATTGGATTATATATTGTGTTCCAGAACGTTGTACTGGGGTTTAAGAGGGAAAATATATTCAAAAGTTATGCTAGAATACTTGTACATAAGCCTTGAACACATGTATACTTGTTTCAATATGAATTTACAGTTTTGGAATAAACATTAACGGATAATGTTCATTTAGTAATAATATTATGAAAACTATGTTAAGTAGATAACGTATATGGTATAGAGGATATTAGAATATTGACTTGACATATTAGGATGTTTACATGATATAAACATAGATATAGCTGGCATTGGCAGGTTGCGTGAGCTCGTTTACTTTAGAAATGTAAACTATGTTACATAATGGAATAAAGCAAAAAAATTCTTGTGAAAAAGTAGTATATAATATAAGTGGAAATTACAGTGATGAAAATTGTGGGTTGTTAAATTCCCCCAGCCTTACAGAAATCTCATCTCGAGATTTAGTTGAGTGATATAGTGATATTTGGAAACAAAAGTTCTTAGCTTCTACAATTTTTGGTCTGATGGCCTACTTTGTTACAATTCTGACACCTGACAGTGTAAGGTCCTATGTGATGCAATGTACACTTCCTACACAGGGGATGAGGTCCATTATATCCACGATTTCTATAAGTCCTGAAGGTTTCCTGCCTTTCATTTTGCTGGTGGTGGTAATCATTGTTACGGTTGTTAATGTTGTTGTTATGGTTATTTTGGTAGTTGTTATTGCTGCGATCATTGGGGTAGTTATTATTGTCACGATTATTGGGGTAGTTGTTGTTGTCATGATTATTGGGGTAGTTGTTGTTGTTGTTTCTTCTATCATCATACTTTCCTTTGTAATCATTGGTTCCTTGCTCAACATCGTGCTTTGTTACATGATCCATTAACTTCTGGGTTATGGTGATGGCTTCCTCCAAAATTTGAGGCTTTGAAGCGGTAACATTTCCTTCAATACTTCTGGGTAATCCCCCGATGAAAGCTTCCTTAAGTTTCTCATTGTTTGGTACCATATTTGGACATAAGACTGTTAATTCCTGGAATCTTCTAGCATAAGTCTTGAGATCATTTCCTTTCACAACCAAGTTGTAAAATTTGTCTTCCATTTTCTTGACTTTAGTTCGCGGGTAATACTTATTGGTCAAGAGCCTTTTCAATTCAGTCCAGGCTATCTTGTCGGCTTGCTCTATTCCAATAGGTTTGGCATATGAATTCCACCAGGACAAGGCATCCTTGGTGAGAGTACCAATAGAAAATTTCACTTTGCAGTCCTCGGTATAGTTTCTATGAGAAAATACTGATTTAGTTCGTTCAAACTAAAGAATGAGACCAACAGCTCCTTTCGTACCATTGAAGTAGAAAGGTTGGCAACTCATAAACTCCTTGTAAGTGCATTTCCTTGCTATAGGAGTTTATCTTGGTCCAGTATTCCTATTTGGATTGTTAGTACTTGCCATGGTTGCAGCTTGTGCTTCCAAAGCAGCATCAACATTATCAGCAACTAGTTGCCGGATGGCAGCCCGAGTCATAGCTGGTGCTGCAGATGTTGATGTTCTCTTGGGAGGCATCTATCAAGACAACACAGAATAAGAATCCATAAAATGATATAGTCATATCACAAGTTAAGGTAAGAAAATTATAATACAATGACTTGTGATTATTGTTTGATATTACATTGCAGGATATAAAAGAAAATTTTAGAATCTAAGACTTCTAGAGATGAACACTCTAACAAGCATCTGAATCATTAGGTTTCTCGAGGATTGGTTCACTTCCCAGTGGTTACGGTATGATCCATAATGAGTTATCTAACTCTGCGAAGATAGACTTATCAAAGGGATAGTCTGCTGGTGGTGTAGTTGACCTAACCAGTGATGAAGATCCTACTGATGAAGATGGAGATATTTGAATGGGTGATTCAACAGGTGTCTCAGCGTCTTTAGGTGGTGAAATCTTTTCGAGAGGAAAGAAATGTCAGGAATCAAACATTGGTGATAGTGATAACACTAGAGATGGAGGCAAAATAGTTGGTGGAGCAATAGGAGCTTGTGGTGGAATAGGTAATTCATTATCAGTAGCATCATATGCTTTCATGACTTTCATATATGGGTCATCATAAAAAGGTAAGAGGGCTAGTAAGGCTAAAAGATCCTTAGTTAAATCATCTGAAAAGTTAGGAGAGGTGTTTCCTGGTGAGGCTGGGAAATAGTCCGGTGAAGCCGGGATATAGTCAGGAGAGTGTGTAGAGGAAAAAGTATCCTCAACATCAGAATCAGACAGGATAATAATAAGATGGGGGAAAAAGACATGACTATATAACAACCCAGTAGAAATAACATAAGTTATTTATATATAATATAATAGTAGTCTATCTGCCATGGAAATTTCTTACACATACTATTCTGGAAACTGCAGTGGCATAGAGGACTTTCTTGGATGGAAAAGGTAGTTATAGTTTAGGTTTTACCCTTGTTCTCTATAACCATGAGCTCTGATACCAATCTATAACACCCCCTTATTTGACATATAGCAGCAAAAGCTAATATGGGGTATTACTTCATGGATCAACGGACATAATCATAGAAAACGACTCATAAAGAGACGTTTTGGAAAATTTTGTTATCATTCATTTATTCATCAAAGTTTTTACAAAAAGAGGTCCCAAAATCTAGAAACATAAAGTTTAAATGATAATAATTTAGCCATCTTCAAGTCCGTGCCACTTTGTGCTATAAGTTGCTCAATTACCTGAGATAAACATGCTAAAAAGGTCAACACAATGGTTGAGTGAAATTCATAGGTTTATGATAAACAGTTTGAATACAAGTCATCAAAATCAGTAGGCTACGATGTTATACCTATAACAATAATAATTGCATGTATGTACAATTATCATAAGAAAACAGTATTATTGCCCTAACCTCATGGCACTCAAACTGACCAGTATATATCAATCAAACATGATATATATAATAATGGCCCCCATGTAGGTAATTGCCATATACCTATTATGAGTTTTCAAATATAGTGCGTTTGGTTACCTAATCTGGCTAACACAAACGGGACTTGTCAGATCCAATAGTACTATCCACAATATTCGCGTTCACGTTACGGTGATTAGTGGCCCATGATGTGGGGGGACTTGTGGCATAAAGTGACTTAGGCAATAATATATCAGCGATAGCATACAGTTGGAAAAAAAAACACTTGTAATGTATAATTTGTAGCTTGATCCCCTCGCGGGTTTATGAAATCATATATTCAGAGATTTAAAGGCTGAGGCTATGAACTCACCTTAATTAGGGAAATTTGATTAATGGCCAAAAAGTATATCAATGAATGCGTCCGTATCGGTAGTACGATGTTATCTACCGGGGGGATAGTTCAATATAATTGAAAGTAAAATAGTTTTTTAAACTTCGCAACCCTGTGGTAATATGTCAAGTCATAGTTTTAGTTGTTTGTTTATATTCTAAACTTCGTAAAGTTTTTTAATGTAATATCTTTGATGTGTATAATGTGGGAACATTGCATCACTGTTCGGGCTATCATAATTCAGAGGCCATGTAGTATTGTTTGAGGAGCCAGGGCACTTTAAATCGTAAACCCAGTAACTCGTCAGAACAAATACCCAAATGGAACCCCTCACATGAAATTCCCTAGTAACGTGATACGTTATGGTTTTAAGTTTCTTCAAAAGCTAGTCGATGATAAATTACGTTAAATATATAACGTAATTGTTTTATAATGCGTCGATCGATGATTAATAACGACAAATGTGTCGGGTTTTACTAAAATCGAGTTTTATAATATTAATATATATTTTTATAATTTATATAAAAATATTATATTTTATATTTTTAAGTATGCAAAAATGGCAATAAATACCCTTGATTTTTATACTTTTACAAGTTTAATCCTTTATATATATAAAGTATATATAAATTAAACCTTTGACTTTAAAACTTGGAAAAACAGCCCCTTATAGTTATAACTTTAGAATAATGACATTTTCAGTCCCTCTAGTTATAAATTTCAAAAAGTTACGATATATACCCCTATGCATGAAAATATTTGCAAATCAAGTCCAAAATTCATAATTTTGATATTTTTTAAATCCAAAAGAGTTTTGCAGCTTATGGATTATTAGAATAAGCTAAAATAAGTAGAGTTTACGAGTTTATAGCTTATGCATAGGGCTTATGAGCTCAAAAACACAAAATGGGTGCGTATGGTTTAGGAAAACCAAAACCGAATGGGTTTGTGAATCAAAAGTTTAAAAAAGAGTATACACATGATCTTAAGAAGTTTATTAAGGTTTCAAAATAGAATATGAGCCTATTGAACGAGTATTTAAGCTTACTTGAGCTAAAATGGGTCAAATGAGGGTTTTTGGGTTCGCACGCCTAGTAACGACTTTAAGGGCTTCTTTCTCTTGGTTCTTGGCTTCAATTCTGATCTTGGGGCTTCTCTTGATCCTCCTTGGTCTGATTTAGAACTCCATTTGTTTTTCTGATGAAGATTTGAGGTGTGTTTGAAAGGAGTGGGGGTTTCGGCTTTATATAGGGGTCGAACACCTTGGTGCCCAAGTTCTATGCTTGGAGTGGTGGCCAAGGGTTGTTGAGTAGTGACTAAGATCAGCTAGGAGTGACTAAGGAGGGCTATGGAGTAGCTATGCAAGGTGTAAGGGTGCATGAGGGTTCAGTTATTAAGGGGTGACGAGGAGACTTGGAGGCCAAGGGTGGTGATGGAGGTGCTTATGGTGACGTGGGGATGAAGGTGGTGGTGAGGTCATGGTGCTTGGATGCTAGTTTAAGTTAGAATTTAGTCTTAAAACTAAATTAAGGGGTGTTGGGTTGGTGTTTGTTTCGGGTTAGGGTTTTAGGATTTAAGACGAGCTAGGGTTAGGAGTTAGGATAGTTTAGGGTTTAGAATTAAGGTTTAAGTTAAGTGTTTTCAAATTAGGGTTTAGAACTAGTTTAGGGTTTTGTTTAGGGTTTAGGATTTTAGATTAGGGTTTTAGGATGATTTAGGGTTTTGAATTCATGTATTAAGTGTATGTACCTTGTGCTAAAGTGGTAGTAAGAAACTAAAGTGATTTAAGAGGTAAAATGATCTAGTTTGATTCTCTTGCATCATTGACTTGTACATTGGGCTTTAGAAAGTTGTAACTTGATTTAGGAGGGAAAAGATATTCAAATGTGATGCTATGATACTTGTACATATGCCTTGTAAACTTGTACATTGATATTGTATGTAAACTTTACATAAAATTAGGGTGTTGATATAAACGTTAACGGATAAAGTTCATTTGGTAATAATGTCATGAAAACTACGTTAAGTAGATAATGTACATGATATAATGGATAATAGATTATTGACTTGACATATTAAGATGTTTACTTGATATAAATGTAGATAGAATTGGCATAGGTAGTTGCGTGTGCTCGTTTACTTTAAAGAAAGGATGCAAGTTAGCGTGCATAAGGCGATAAAGTCAGTAAAAATTTCCTGTTAAAAATGTGGTGTATATATATCTAGATTAGTGTATTATGAGTGCATCTAATTTATTGATGGATTTATAACATTGTGATAAAAATCAGGTGTTGTTATATATGGAATTCTACATACATTTCATATTTATCCGTGTTCGTTATATATATTATTGGAAACTGTGTAACTCTGTCGGATATAAGTAGGATAACGACTAAATCATTCGAACGGAGTCTTCACGTTAAGATTCCCCAATCCAGAAAATGTGTTCCACTACTTATTACTACCCAAGTATGTATTTCTCAAGATGCAAGTCTACGTTGCATAATGAGATATTTAGATGCAAGTTACGTTGCATAATGAGATACTTAGAGATGTCTGAAGTAGTGCTAATGAGATAAGCAAAAAATTTCTAACAAAAAGGTGGTGTATATATAATAGATTAGATATTTAACAGGCATGTCTTAGATTTAAGAGCCTTGGATGAATTATATTGATGAAGCTAAATTAGGGTGTTTAAGTCCCCCACCATTAAATAAATCTCTGTCCTAATGAATTTAGTTGATCTTGTGAGTCGATATTGGAGAAGTAGATGTTGGATATTTAGCACGGAAGTTTGATCTTCGACATTCTCGTAAATTCTGTCCTCCTTTTAGAGTTCCAATCTGTCCGTTGATTATAGTGATACGCGGACATCTGGTTCTGAGTTGTTTGTAACTTTCCGATTCATAATTTCCCACTGGGTTCTTCCCACTAAAATGTTGTTTTGTCATCAATCGAGTCTCGAAGCTCTTTCATTGGAATGACGAGAGATTCGTCAGATAAGCATTTCTTTAAATTAGAAACATGGAACAGGTATGTGAACATTTGGTGAGTTCTTCACGGTAAGCTCACTGTTGATATGCCACTGGAACCGATTCTTTAAGGAATCCTTTATAATGGTCCAATGTTGCGGATTTAGCTTCTTTCTCGTTTCCGAAACGGATGACACCTTTTTCGAGGTGATATTTTAACATAAACATGGTCTCCAACTTAAATCTCATAAGGCTTTCACCTTACATTGGCGTAACTTTTTTGCCGATCTCTTGCGGCTTGCAAGCGTTGTCGAATTTGTACTATCTTTGTTGCAGGGGTTTCTTGATTTACTTTCTGGCGTTCTCCAGTAAGTTGAACATCTCCAACTTTGGCCCAGCAAATCTAGGTGATCTGCGGACTTTTTTTTTTTCCCTAACCATAACTGTACTCCGAATGGTGCTGCTTATATACTGGCATAGGTAAATTGTTTATTATAAGAAAATTCTACAGTGGTCAAGTATTTTTCTATCCTTTTCCAAAAAATATGACACACAGGCTTTCGAAATCATCACTTAGAGTGTTTTGATGGGTTCTTTCACTTTGTCTAGCGGTCTCTCAGAATGATGATGGCTGTACTTTCAGTGTCTAATTGATAGTACCAAGCATTCTGATTGATTTGCCAGAATCTAGATGTGAAACGACTGTTACGATCCGAGATGATGGATATCGACACTCCATGTCGTGAGACTATTTCCTTTATATATAACCTTGTAAGGGTTTCCATACTATCGGTCTGTTTGATAGGGATGAAATGTGCTGTTTTGGTAAGGCGATATATAATAACCCAAATTATGTCATGTCTGTATGAGGTTTTGGGTAGTTTTGTAATGAAATCCATCGTTATTCTTTCCCATTTCCATATAGGGATCTCAGGTTGTATCAGTAAGCCGGATGGCTTCTGACATTATGCTTTAACTCTAGAACATGTTAAACATTTGCCAACATATTCAGCAATGATTGCTTTCATGTTAGGCCACCAATAGAGTTTCTTTAGATCCTGATACATTTTGTCCAAACCTGGGTGAATATAATACTTTGATTTATAGGACTCATGCATGATTAAGTCTCTCAGATTACCAAAGAGTGGTAACCAGCTTCGATTCTTAATGCAACGAGTTCTATCAGGACGTATTTTGAATGCTTTATCCATTCCTCGAAGGTTCTCAGCTTCGATGTTTTTTTCTTTGATTGCCTCAGTTTGGGCTTCGAGAATTTGCGATGGTAACTTTAGGTGAATGATCATGACTAATGACCTAACTCAGAGTGGTTTGATTCCTTCTTTCTGACTTAAGGCGTCTGCTACAACATTTGCCTTTCCAGGATGGTAACGAATGTCACAATCGTAATCTGCAAGCAATTCTAACCAACGGCGTTGTCTCATATTCAACTCCTTCTGCTCAAGGATATGTTGAAGAGTTTTATGATCAGTGAATACAGTACACTTTGTGTTGTATAAATAATGTCTCCAAATTTTAAGAGCGAACACAACTGCTCCTAATTCGAGATCATGAGTGGTGTAGTTTTCTTCATGAGGCTTGAGTTGTCAGGATGCATAAGCAATGACCTTTTCCCTTTGCATTAATACAACTCCCAATCCTTAAAGTGATGCATCACAGTAAACAACAAAATCATTGTTTCTTTCTGGTAATGCTAAGATTGGAGTTTCACAAAGCTTTTGTTTTAACAGTTGAAAAGCTGACTCTTGCTTTTCTCCCCAGATATACTTCTTGTTTTTCTAGGTTAATTCAGTCAAAGATTTTGCAATTTTTGAAAAATCTTTGATAAATCTCCGATAGTAGCCAGTGAGTCCTAAGAATTGACGTAATTCTGTAGGTGTAGTAGGAGATTCCTAATTCTTAACTGATTCAATCTTGGTGGGTCAACATGAAGTCCTTGGCTATCAATTACGTGCCTAAGAAATTGCACGACACTGATCCAGAAATCACATTTGGAGAACTTGTAAAACTCACTTTTGGAGAACTTGGCATATAATTCTATTTTCTTCTGAGTATATTCCAAGATTATTCTATCAAATGATTGCGTGTTCTTCTTTGTTGTCCGAGAGTGTTCGATAGAGATATCGTCGTTGTACAATATCACAAAATTTATCAATGTATGGCTTTGCACCCTTCAATATTTCTCTTCTTTTCTTTACGGTTTCATGAGATCCATGGAATACGCAGGTGCGTTAGGTAATCCAAATGGCATTGCACTCCTGAAGAATTCATGTCGTCCGTATCTCGTTCAAAAGTTAGTTCTTTGGATATCTTTCATTCCTGACTCTCAGTCTGATGATAGCGTCCTGATCTCTAGTCGATTTTTGAGTAAACATCGTACCTTGCAAGTTGGTAGAATAAGTCATCGATCCTAGGGCTAATGTAGGTAAACACATGCTTTAGCAGGAAGTTTATTTTGAGCTCTCGGTAATCGATTGCACATTCTGGAAAGCATCTGTCTTTCTTTTTAACAAATAAGACAGGAGCTCCCCAGGGCGAAGTACTTGGTTGGATAAAACCTTGGTTTGCCAACTCTTGTAGTTGATTTGATAGTTCCTGCATTTCTAAAGGAGCTAATCTATAAGGTGCATGAGCTACTGGTGTTTGCTGCTGAATTAACGTCGATTTTTGAATTATTACACTTGACGAAACACTGGGGTAAGCCAGTGTAGATTTTCAGGAACAACTCCGGAAAATTCTCTAAAACTACTGGTAGTTTTACTAGTGTTTTAGTCTGTCTTTTTCTTTCATTACTTGGGCTACGAAAACTTGACATCCCCTGGATATATACCTTTTAGTTTTTATACAAGATATAAGGTTTAGTCAGGTTTTACTTCGATCACCTCAAATGATTAAAGTTTCACCGTCGATTGGGATGTAGACGACTTTTTCGTCACAAATATTATTAGCTAGAATATTGGGTAACGCCAATCATTCCCAATGACCGTCACAAGAAACTACGAGTTTAAAATCGGCAGTAATGATATTATTTCGAAAGGTTGGTTTAACAAAATCAGGGTGCAACCATGGATAACGGTATTAGTACCTACTAGGTTTCGATTGGCCATTTCAATGTCGTAAGTGGTATCTAGCGTAATTGGCGGGATATTAAGCATAGAAGCAAGAGATATAGACACAAAGCTTTTATCTGCTCTTGAATCGAATAATACTCTAGCTAGATGTTAGTTCAGAAGGAACGTACCCGTGACTACGTTCGGGTCTCGGTGAGCATTCATGTCCCTCAGCAAGTATGCTCTATTTTTGTTTGCCTTCGAGCACTGATTTCTATAATGCCCTTTCTCTCCACGGGCATGACAAGTTACTGGCACTGGTTGCAGATTGCTTCCAGTGGCTGATCCTTTGTTTCTGCAGTTTCTGGTCAAATGACATATCTTGTTACAGATCTGACACTTGATAGTGCAAGGTCCTGTGTGATGCAGGGTGCATTTCCTACACAGGGGAAGGCTTCTAGTATACCCACTGTTTTCAGTTAGGGTGGCGGTATAAGACTTGAAGGTTTCCTTCCTTCTACTCTGTTGTTGCCGGTAATCATTGTTGCGGTTGCTATTGTTACTACGATATTTGTTGTGGTTGGTGTTTCGGCTATCATTAAACTTTCGTTTGTGATCATTGGGTCCTTGCACATAATTGTGCTTTGTTACCTGATCCATTAGTCTCTGGGCTATGTTGGTGGCTTCTTCTAGAGTTTGAGGTTTTGAAGCGGTAACATTCCCTTCAATACTTCTAGGTAATCCCTCGATGAAAACTTCCATAAGTTTCTCGATGTTTGGTACCATGTTTAGACATAAGACTGCTAATTCCTGAAATCTTCTAACGTAAGTTTTGAGATCATTTCCTTTCACAGTCAGATTGTAAAATTCATCTTCCATTTTCTTGATCTCAGTTCGGGGACAATACTTATTTGTTAAGAGACTTTTCAATTCAGTCTAGGTGATCTTGTTGGCTTGTTCTATCCTAATAGGCTGGGCGTATGCATTCCACCAGGACAAGGCATCATCGGTCAGAGTACCAATAGCAAATGTTACTTTGTTTTCCTCAACACAATTGCTACGAGAAAATACAGATTCAGTCCGCTCAAACCAGCAGATGAGGCCCATTGCTCCTTCTGTACCATTAAAGTGGAAAGGTTGACAGCTTATGAACTCTTTGTAGTTTTCTTTTTCTACTACAGGAGTTTCTCTTGGTCCGATGCTTCTATTAGTATTGTCAGCATTTGCCATGTTTGCAGCTTGTGCTTCTAGGTCCATGACAAAACTATCGGCAACTAGTTGCCTGATGGCAGCCTGAGTCATGGCTGGTGCTACAAATGTTGATGTCCTTTTGGGAGGCATTCTATCAACATAACACAACATCAGAAGGATATCACAAGTCTTTCCTTAAAATGCTTAAAATGCAATGCTTATTTTTGAACTTTAAGCATTTTTAACAATGGTGATATAGATACTTATTTGATATGAATTCTAACAAGCATCTGACTTATTAGATTTCTTGGAGACTAGTTCATTTTCTAGGGGTCACGGTATGATTTATAAAGATGAAGATGGAGATATGAGAAATTGTAATATAGGATGTGGGATGAGTACGAAATAATGAAGTATAACGGGATCACCATTATATTATATCATGAACAACTTGCCTTTGTACTGTACATAGTCAAAATTTGACAAGTGTATGTTATTTATACCACACATCCCGTGGCTAGGTTCTAACAAAAGTTATAACTAGTATCTAATCTAGTAGTTCGATGGTCTTTCTTGGCTGTTCTTGAGTTCATAGATTGCATCTAGAAGACTTTCCTTATCAGCCTGGTGACGAACCTGGATCTCTTTAATAATTTGTTCTAGATTAGCAATCTTGAAGCGAGCCAGAGCAATTGATCCGCTCTGACTACACCTTAAAATATATATAATATAATAAAATATCAAATATATAGTAAGAATAGTCTAAAAGCAGAGTCAATGATACCGAGAAGTAGTATAGATCTTTCCCGGGTCGTAAATCCCCAACGAGGCTGGAATGGTAAATCGATACGATCGATGATTTGAGTTTGAAGTAAGGAATGAGTTTGGGAAGTTGAAAAAGTCAAATTAAACAATAACGGACTAAAACGTTTAAGAAAAACCTAAAAATTACGAAA